>MCJB01048850.1:0-23297 GCA_002018475.1 Nicotiana obtusifolia
CTAGCATAACTGGTACTATGAATTCCTGAGCTGGTGCAGCTGGCTGGGCTGGAGGTGCCCCCGGCATCTGAAGTCCCTGCACTACCTGCTCAGGCGTACGGGCAACTGGAGTCCGATTGCCTCCCCCCGGCCTGTGAAGTAGTTGCGGCTGTGGTGGATGAAACCGCCTGAGCCAGGCCAGTGCAAACAGATAATATCTGAGCCAAGGTCTCCTGAAGACCTGGAATAGCGATAGGCACAGCTGGTGCCTGAACTGGTGCTGCTGGAGCCTGTTCCTGAGCTGGGGCAGCTGGTGGATCAACAGATGCTGCCCTCGCCGCTCTGCCTCTACCACGACCACGACCGCGCCCACGGCCTCTGGTGCCCTCAGTCGGTGGTACTGGTGGTCGTCTACCTTGTCCAGTAGTTCGCGGCCTCACCATCTGTGGGAGAACAGGTTAGCAGAAGTTTTAGTACTCGGATCAACAAGTTCGCACGACAAGAATTTCAAGCAATAGGAATTTTCCTAAAAAGGTTCCGCAGCCTCTCGAAGATAAGTACAGACGTCTCCGTACCGATCCGCAAGACTCTACTAAACCCGCTCATGACTCATGAGACCTATGTAACCTAGGCTCTGATACCAAGCTGTGACGACCCGAATCCCAAACCCGATCGTGATGGCGCCTCTCGTGAAGACAAGGCCAGCCTATTCAAACCATAACTCATTTTAAGCAATAAATTTAACAAGAGAACAACGCAACACAGTTTAATAGCAGTTGATCGCGGAAAAACATAGTGAACCATCCCAACAACAGCCCAAAACCGGGGTTACACAAAGTCATGAGCAACTAAGGAAAATCCTAATAATAAGATTACTATTACAATATCTTTGGCACAATTGTTTGAAGATAGTGGAAACAACAAGACAAAAGAGATACGGGGCTGCAGACGCCAACAGCTACCTCGTAGTCTCTGAATCGCCGCCCTGACAGTAATAATCAATGGCTCGAAGCGGAACCGATAAAGCCTGAATCTGCACACAGGGTGCAGGGACTAAATGTGAGTACTTCCAACTCAGTGAGTAATAATTATAAATAACATCTGAAAGTAAGAAGACACATAAGACAAAGAGCAATCCTGCGAAACAGCAAACATGTAAACATCCCAAGTAAAAATAACATGAAGCAAAGAAAAACAACAATACCAGCACAACGGAATACATTACACATCATAATTCTCGTGGCGGCGTGCCACCCGTTCCCATGGGTACCCGCGCCCACTGGGGGTGTACAGACTCCGGGAGGGGCCCCTTACGGCCCAAGTGCAATATCTCGTGGCGGCGTGCCACCCGATCCATTCATATCAAATCCCGTGGCGGCGTGCCACCGGATCCCATTTACATCATTTAAAATGTCATTTAAATCTCAGACCCTCGACCTTTTATCACTTAGTAAAACCTCATATTTGGCCCTCGGCATAGTAAAACAGTAGTCCTCAGCCCAAAACATCATTTAAAATATTATGTAAACCTCAAAAACTGAGCAAAAGTGGCTGAGTTGTAAAACAGTGTAAATCAACACGACTGAGTTCAAGTAATACATCAACACAGTGAAGAAATGGTGATAAATACCCCTGAAGGGTTCACATAACCGGCACGAAGCCCAAATATGGCAATCAGCCCAATTCATGACGATATCAAATAAGTTTTAATAAATATATAGTAAAAATCATCAATCGGGACGGGCCAAGTCACGATCCCTGTAGTAAACGACCCCACGCTCATCATCGAGCGCGTGCCTCACTTCAATATGGCACTACGATGTGCAATCCGGGGTTTCAAACCCTCAGAACATCATTTACAATCACTACTCACCTCGAACCGGCTAAATTTCTAGCCCACGACACCTTTGCCCTTCGAATTGGCCTCCACGTGCGTCGAATCTATCAAAATTTAGAACAATTACGTCACAATATGTTGAGCGAACAAAGCCCATGCGAAAACAATCAATAAATACTAAGAAATCCCAAAATTAGCAAAACCCGAGCCCCGGGCCCACTTCTCGAAGTTCAAAAATTTTCACATCAACGGGTTCCTTATCTCCCAACGAGTTCAACCATACAAAAATTATCAAATTCCGACATCGGATTGGCTTTCAAATCTTAATTTTTCGTTCTTCGAAGATTTGAAAAATAAATCTGATTTTTCTTCCATAGATTCATGGATTTATGATGTTAAATGAGTATGGAATCATGATCTATGAAGGATTTATGATAAAGAACACTTACCTACTTCAAATTTGTGGAAAACCTTCTAAAAATTGCCCAAGCCGAGCTCCCCCAACTCTATTTTGTCAAAATGGCCAAAACCCCCGTTTTTGTAGTGCCTTTCTGCCTCGGGCGCCACAGGTGGTTCCAGTATCCCTGGGCGCTGGCGATTTTTCCCTGACACTAAAATGAGCATAACTTTCTCATACGATGTCCGAATTGGACGATTCTTTTTGCTATGACTCCCAAATTTCGATACGGATCTAATGCTTCAATTAAAACTTAATTTGGAGTCCATTTGCATAATATGATACCACTTATTCTTGAAGAGACAACATTGACACATTCTTGAACTGCCCAAGTTAAACTCCATCAACCAACCAAAATCCATTTGAGGCCCTCGGGACTTCAACCAAATATATCAACAAATCTTAAAACATCATATGGACTTAGTCAAGGCCTCAAATCACATCAAACAATGCTAAATACACGAATCATAACTCAATTCAAGCCTAATGAAACTAACAAATTCCAACTTCTACATTCGATGCCGAAACCTATCAAATCGAGTCCGATTGACCTTAAATTTTGCACACAAGTCATAAATAACATAACGGACCTATGAAGATTTTCAGAACTGGATTCCAACCCCGATATCAAAAAGTCAACTCCTCGGTCAAACTTTCCAAAAATCTTCTATTTTCCAACATTCGCCAAAATGCGTTGAATTGTCCTACGGACTTCCAATTTCAAATCCGGACATACGACGAAGTCTGAAATCACCATACGAAGCTATAGCAACTTTCGGAATTCCATTCTAACCCTCGGATCAAAATCTCGCCTAACAACCGGAAATCGCCAAAATACTACTCTACCAATTCAAGCTTAATTCTACACCGGACCTCCAAAACCAATTCCGATCACACTCCTAAGTCATAAATCACCTCCGAAGCTAACCGAACCATCGGAACTCACATCCGAGCCCTCTAACTCATAAGTCAACATCCGGTTGACTTTTCCAACTTAAACCTTCTTAAAAGAGACTAAGTGTCTCATTTCTTACCAAACCCTCTCCGAACGCAAACTACTCAACCCGATCATATAAAATACGGATAACGTCGCATAATAAAGCATAAATGGGGAAAACGGAGCGGTAACTCACGAGACGACTAGCTGGGTCGTTACATATATAGACTTGATCTCATTTTCGTACTTTACTCATGTACTTGTGCCATCTAGTCTTAGAGGCATATTGTATTGTCCATGTTTAGGAATTACTTGTTGTTTCATCATATATTATCATTGTATTTTAGTCTATTTCTATCCTTCATTGTTATATATCTCTGTTAAATAATAAAATGGACCCTATTTGTTATCTTTGAGTTGGCTTGCTTACCAAAGTTTGACTAGGCTCCATCACGTTTTTGAGGTGGATTTTTAGTCGTGGCAATTTAATTATGTGGCAAAATAAAATATGAAGATTTATATGCAGTAAAAGGTAAATAAAGTAAGTGTATGAAAGAACTATATTTGTTTTAGAATAAGTGTATAAGATATAGAGAATACAATTTGATATTTTTAAAGAACAGGCTAAGCAAGTAAGAAGTGGATAATGTATATACTTTACTAAAGTAGGGAGTTTAATAAGGAACAAATTACAATAAACAAGACAAGATTAAAGAATGTATGAACACAATATCTTGCTATTTTAATTTAAATGAATAAAATATGAAAATATTTTGTTTAAAATAAATGAACAAGTATAAGAAGTTGCAATTTAAAGAAATGGAATAAAAAAGAGAATATGTAGTGTAACGAAGTGTGTTGAATTTTAACTCAAAGAATTAGCCTAACATTAAAGCATTGATTTGTCGAATAACCTTATCGCTAATTGATATACAAATTAATTATCTTGAGTATGATAATAATCAAATAAGAAGGACCTATTATTTTCATGGGATCATATCTAACTAGGTTTATTTCATAAGCACACATTTATATTTGAAATGAGCTAAGAATCTAATTATGTGATCATTAAACCGCATTCAAAAGACCTAAATATTAAGGCAAGCTATTCAAATTATTTCTTAGGACATATTACACAATATGGTTGAATTGTTATCTAGATATAATATCATATCTGTGATCTAATAAATAAATATTAGTCCTATTCTACACCCAAAGAGTCACGACCCAAATCCCACCTTAGGGGTCGTGATGACACCTAATTTTTAAGACTAGGCAAGCACAAAACTTAATAACATTAAATCAACAAAATACGATAAAATAAGATAGAATTTAATTTAAAAGCATAAATAGATTTAACACAAGTCAAAATGTCAACATTCAATACATGTCACGACCCAAAATCCCAACCCGATCGTGATGGCGCCTCTCATGAAGACAAGGCCAGCCGATTCAAACCAAACTTCATTTAAACAGTTAACAATACAAAAATAATTTAAGTACGGTTTAATAACAGTAATTTGCGGAAAAGATGGTAAACCATCCCGACTACAGCCCTCAGATCGGGGTGTCACAAAGTCATGAGCCACTAATGAAGGCCTAATGATAAAATATAACTATTACAATATCTTGGGTACAATTGTTTGAAGAAAGGGGAAACAACAAAATAAAAGAGATACGGGCTGCGAACGCCGACAGCTACCTCGTAATCTCTGAATCACCACCCTGACAATAGTAGTAGTCAATACCTCGCGGTGGAACCGATAACGCCTGAATCTGCACACATGGTGCAGGGAGTAATGTGAGTACTTCCAACTCAGTGAGTAATAAATATAAATAATGGCTGAAAGTAAGAAACACATAAGACTCAAAATAATCCACGATGGAGCAGTAAAAACATGTAACATCTCAAATAGATAACGTGAAGTAACTGGAAACAACACCAACACAACCAAAAATGCAATGCGATGCGATGCAATGCAATGCAAGTCATGACTATCGTAGCGGACGTGCCACCCATTCCCTGGGTACCCGGCGCTTACTGTGGGGGGTTCAGTAGCGCAATATATCGTGACGGCGTGTCACCCGATCCATGCATGTCACATCTCGTGGCGGCATGCCATCCGATCCATTTAAGTCATTTGAAAATATCATTTAAGTTTCAAAACTGAGTTTATGAAATGAATCAATGCAGCAACAATACCCCTGAAGGGTTCACATAACCGGCGAGATGCCAAATAACACCACTGAAGGGTCAACATAACCGGCGAGATGCCAAATACGATGTAATAAACAATGACAGATACCCCTGAAGGGTTCCATAACCGGCGAGATGCCCAAATATGATTCAGTACAAAATGACAACTACCCCTGAAGGGTCACATAACCGGCGCGAAGCCCAAATATGGCAAGTAGCCCAAATCACAACGATATCAATTAGATTTCAATCACATATGTAGTAAAATCATTAATCGGGGTGGACCAAGTCACAATCCCCAGAAGTAAACGACCCCATGCTCATCATCGAGTATGTGCCTCACCTCAACATAGCACTACGATGTGCAATCCAGGGTTTCGAACCCTCAGGACATCATTTACAAATATTACTCACCTCAAACCGGCTAAATCCTTGGCCCGCGACGCCTTTGCCCTTTGAATTGGCCTCCACGTGCGTCGAATCTATTCAAATTCAGAATAATTATGTCACATTATGCTATTGGGACAAAGCCCAAACGAAAATAATCAAAATTACTAGGAAATCTAGAAATTAGCAAAACCCGAGCCCCGGGCCCACTTTTTAAAAATCAGAAATTATCACTTCAACGGGTTCCTTATCTCCTCACGAGTTCAACCATATAAAATTTGTCGAATTCCGACACCGGATCGACCTCTAACCCTCACACCTAAGCCTTAGGGTTTTTCACAATTTTTCCCAACTTAAACCACCAATTAATTGCTAAAAATAGTGATAAACTGAGGTAATTCCTCCAAAATTGAGTTAGGAATACTTACCCTGATGTTTCTCTTGGAAACACTCCAAGAATTGCTTCAAAACTTGTTTCAATTCGAGTTCTATGGCACCAAGTATGTTTAAGATGACCAAGACTCTTCCTCTAAGAATTTGTCCATGAAAATCTCCTTTGAATATGGTTTTGAGGTTGATTTATGGTGATTCTATAGTGTTTGAAGGTGTTCTTCTTCGTGGGTAACGAAAATGGGTCTTATAGAACAAAATGGGTCTTATAGAACAAGATGGGCATTCAAAAATGCGATCCTGTTTGCCAAAAATGCGGACCGCATTTCACCTTTGCGGTTCGCATTTTGGTCGCATTTCTCGCCCCCAGTTTCTGCCTCAAAATGCGACATTCTGGGCCAAAAATGCGGTTCGCATGTCGATTCTGCGATCGCAGAATCGACATGTCTGCAGAATTTTTCCCCGACACGAAAATAGGCATAACTTCCTCATACGATGTCCGAATTGGACGATTCTTTTTGCTATGGCTCCAAAATTTCGATACGGATCTAATGCTTCAATAAAAACTGAATTTGGAGTTCATTTGCATAATATGATACCTCTTATTCTTGAAGATACGATATCGGCACATTCTTGAAATGCTAAAGTTAAACTCCATCAACCATCCAAAATCTATTTGAGACCCTCGGGACTTCAACCAAACACTACAACATGTCCCATAACATTATTCAAACTTGTTCCAACCTTCAGAACGTTCAAATCAACATCATAACATTAAATTCGCATCGAATTCAAGCCTGAGGATTTAAAAATCTTCTAAATCGCCCTTTTTGATCTAAACCCGACCAAACCACGTCCGATTGACCTGAAATTTTGCGCACAAGTCATAAAGTACATATCGAAGCTACAGCAACTTTCGGAATTCCATTCCGACCCTCGGATCAAAATCTCGCCTATCAACCGGAAATCGCCAAAATTCTAATTTCACCAATTCAAGCCTAATTCTGCATGGAACCTACAAAACTAATTCCGATCACTCTCCTAAGTCATAAATCCTCTCCCGAAACTAACCGAATCATCGGAATTCACATCTGAGCCTTCTAACTCATAAGTCAACATACATTTAACTTTTACAACTTAAGCCTCCTTGAAAGAGACTAAGTGTCTCATTTCTTACCGATTTCACCCCAAATGCAACTTACTCAATTAAATTACCTAAAACACTGATAACAAGGCATAATGATACATATATTGGGGAAGATGGAGCAGTAACCCATGAGACGATTTATCGGGTCGTCACAATACATCTCCCCAGAAATAGGTAGTACATAGTCATAAGCTCTAACTGAATACATAAGGATATCTCAAAATGCAATATTGTTCGGAGATGAAAAATAACAGTATCAATATAAGAATGGGACTCTAAAGAGCTACGATGGTCATGTAGCTCTACCTTGAATCCTCTCTACTAGTTTAAGCACTCACTCCCTAGGTCTGATGCTTCCAACACCTGGATCTGCAAAAAACTTGCAAAAGTGTAATATAAGTACACCACAATTGGAACCCAGTAAGTATCAAGACTAACCTTGGTGAAATAGTGAGGAGGTCCAAGTTATATTATACTGACAAGTCAAATAACCTGTGCAATGTATCAATAACTAGCAAAATAATGTGTAATGGACTCAACATATAAGAATCTATCTTTGACAACAAATCATAAAATAGAATTGAAGGCATATGAAGGTATGTCAAATTCAACTATCAACTCATTAAGATACATGACAGAGTTTTAAGAAAAACATGTGTATGATCAAAATATCATTCCTGTTTCAACACATAATTAACATCAAGAGAATCAACCCCAAATAATCATATACTATCATCAAAAATACCGCCCTCATTTCATCGCTGCAAATAACAATAAATGCCATACCTATTTCACCACATGCTCATGTCACCACCCTTATTTTGCCACATGGACACCACCCTTATGTCACCTCATGCGCATAACAATAATCACAATCGCATGGCAAAGACCTCGTGCTAACACCCAATCATCCACCCAACATGTCTACATGTGCCATAAATATAACAAAACAATAATACCAAATTCTCATCAGAGATATAAGCTCACAATTTATCAATAAGGTGCACAAGGACGTGGCAATAATAAGAATGCAGATGGGTGTTCAACATATAAATCATGTCTACGGCTAAATCAATTAAAGCGATCATGTTCATGTAGTCTCAAAGTGATTAAGCATGTTTCATATAAAGCACATTCTCAAGTTTAGGCATATTAATAGCCTACGGTCTAATCCGTTCATAAGTCCCACATAGCATACGTATACATGCTTGTCATCTCTCGTGTACACGTTGCTTCTCACATAACACAATTAAACAATTAAGGCCAAATCTTTAAGGATATTACCCCACAAAAGTTAAGATACTTACCTCAAACAAGCCAAATAAATACTCTAAAAAGCCCTTGCCTCTCAAATCAGCCTCCGAATGGGTTAATTCTTGCCTAAAACAACTCAGTAACATCAAACACGACTATTGAAATTGATTCCAAGTAATAAATGTTGCATCCTATTTTGCACAATTCAAAACAACATACAACTTATAGTACTCAACAAGGTTAATTAGAGTTTAGAGTCACCATTTAGTATTAAAAGTACACTAGGACACCTATGTGTCATGACCTAAATCCCATAATAGGTCATGATGGCGCTCAACAATGCTGTTAGGCAAGCAAACGGGCATACCTCCAACTTAATTATCCATTTTAACTTTTAGAATCAGAAATTTCATATAATTAGAATTAAATCCAGAACCCATGGAAACATACATATTTTTCATTAAAATATTGAGTAAAAATAATACATATAACGAAGTGATAATAAAAATATATACAACTAAGAAGACCCACTATAAACTCCCAAAACCCGTACCACAACAGCTGTCTGCAATAGGAAATGGACATAATACAATAAATGTATAGATAAGGGACCTCTTGTGCTATGGATCGTAACATAGAGAGAAGTTCACCATAAAGTCTCCTCAGCAATTGCGCCTATGCGCCTAAATGACCACCAAAATTACCTGTCTTAGTACCTGCACAATTAGCGGAAGTGTAGTATGAGTACGTAAATCAACGCGATGCCAATAAGTATCTAGCCTAACCCCGAAGAAGTAGTGACCAGGGACCGACATCAACTCTCATTAGTGGTCCAATAAATCAAGTACAGTAGACATAAACAGCTACGAAACATGACAAGTAAAACAATGAAAAAAAAACATAGGTGCATAATACAATCCTCAATTGAAGAGTAAACACGAAGTCCTCAAATACCGGATACTTCGTCAAATGGAACACATACTGGTCAACACCAAATAAAATGTCACAAATCAAGTCATAACAGTCATAGTTACACTGAGTCCTTATCGAATATTATGCATGATTCTTCCGAGGCAAACAAACCGATCCCCTAAGAGTGTTTCATAGAACTTCCAAGGCGAACGGCCAGATCCTATAAGAGTGATACAATATCCCGCCGAGGCAAACAACCCGATCCCATAAGAGTGTGTTACATAATCCTTCCGTGGAGAATGGCCCGATCATATAAAAGTGATGGTATGATATCATGCTGTGGCATACGGCTCGATCCTTTAAAAATAGTATACTCTGGCTAGGCGAATAGCTCGATCCCATAATGTAATGACCCGCCCGGTCAATTTGAGCTCTAGCACATCATTCGACGTTCTGAGGCTGAGTAGCTCTACTTTATGTATTATGACTTGAACGTGTGGTTGGTTTTGAATTTTGAGATGTTCAAAGTTGATTTGGAAAAATACCTATAAATTCGGAAGCTTTAAGTTGAAAGAGTTGACCAAGGTTTGACCTTTGAGTGAATGACCTCGTAATAGGGATTTGAAGGCTCTAATAGGTTCGTATGATAATTTTTGACTTAGGCGTATGTTCGGATCGAGTTTCACGTGGATTGAGAGCGTTTCGACGCTTATTGTGGAAAGTTGGCATTTTGAAGATTATAAAATTTTCTAAGTTTGATTTGAAGTGGACTTTGGTATTATTGATGTCCGTTTGGAATTCTGAACCTTGGAATAGGTTCGTATTGTGATTTGTGATGTTTACGTAAAATTTGGCATCACATCAGAATGTTTAAGTGTGATTCGGACATGTTCAGCGAAGTTTGAAAGTTTGAATGTTAAAAGAAGGATTTTGATAGTTGACTCGTGGTTTTGACGTTATTTTTGGCGTTTCGAGCCTTAGGATAAGTTTGGATAAGGTATTGGAACTTGTTGGTGTGATTGGACGGGGTCCCGGGGCCTCGGGTGTGTTTCGAAATGGTTTCGAACCATTTCTCCTGGTTTCTAGTGTTCTTGGTGTGCATCATGATCGCAGGTGGTGAGTCGCGATCGCGGGTGAGGCTCCGTGATCGCGTAGATTCTTGGAGTGGGTCATCGCGTTCGCGAAAGGTTGGAGCCGGGCTGGAGGAGTTAGTCTTCGCGAACGTGAAGGAGTCCCGCGATCGTGTATGCCATTTTGGGTAAGCAGTTGGGCTTTTGCTTCGCGATCACAAGGCGTGAGAACGTGATCAGGAAGGGAAACACCTGGGAAGTGTCACGACCCAAAATCCCAACCCGGTCGTGATGGCGCCTCTCATGAAGACAAGGCCAGCCAATCCAAACTAACTTCTTTTTAACAGTTAAATAATACGAAAATAATATAAGTATGGTTTAATAACAGTAAATTGCGAAAAAATATAGGAAACCATCCCGACTACAGCCCTCAGATCGGGGTGTCACAAAGTCATGAGCCACTAGTGAAATCCTAATAATAAAAATAACTATTACAATATCTTTGGCACAATAGTTTGAAGAAAGTGGAAACAACAAAATAAAAGAGATACGGGCTGCGAACGCCAACAGCTACCTCGTAATCTCTAAATCACCACCCTGACAATAGTAGTAGTTAGTACCTCGTGGTGGAACCGATAACGCCTGAATCTGCACACATGGTGCAGGGAGTAATGTGAGTACTTCCAACTCAGTGAGTAATGAATATAAATAATGACTGAAAGTAAGAAACACATAAGACTTAGAGCAATCCACAATGGAACAGTAAAAACATGTAACATCTCAAATAGATAGCGTGAAGTAAATGGAAACAACACCAACACAACCAAAAATGAAATGCGATGTAATGCAATGCAATGCAATGCAAGTCATGACTATTGTGGCAGCGTGCCACCCGTTCCCTAGGTACCCGGCGCTTACTGTGGGGGGTTCAGTAACGCAATATCTCGTGACGGCGTGTCACCAGATCCATGCATATTACATCTCGTGGCGGCGTGCCACCCGATCCAATTTACATTCCGTGGCGGCGTGCCACCCGATCCAATAAAAATCATTTGAAAATATCATTTGAGTTTCAAAACTGAGTTTATGAAATGAATCAATTCAGTAACAAATGCCCCTGGAGGGTTCACATAACCGGCGAGATGCCCAAATATGATTTAGTAAACAATGACAACTACCCCTAAAGGGTTCACATAACCGGCGCGAAGCCCAAAATGATTTAGTACAAAATGACAACTACCCCTGAAGGGTTCACATAACCGGCCCGAAGCCCAAATATGGCAAGTAGCCCAAATCACAATGATATCAATTAGATTTCAATCAAGTATGTAGTAGAAATCATCAATCGGGATGGACCAAGTCCCAATCCGCAGAAGTAAACAACCGCATGCTCATCATCGAGCATGTACCTTACCTCAACATAGCACTATGAGGTGCAAATCCGGGGTTTCGAACTCTCAGGACATCATTTACAAACATTACTCACCTCAATCCGGCCAAATCCTTAGCCCACGACGCCCTTGCCCTTGGAATTGGCCTCCACGTGCGTCGAATCTATCCAAATTCAAACAATTACGTCACAATATATTGAGGGAACAAAGCCCACGCGAAAACAATCAAAATTACTAAGAATTCCCGAAATTACCAAAACCCGAGCCCCGGGCCTTCTTCTCGAAATTCAGTAATTTCCACCTCAACGGGTTCCTTACCTCATCACGAGTTCAACCATACAAGATTTATTAAATTCCGACATCGGTTCGACCTCTAAGTCTTAAAATACAACCTTAGGGTCTTCCACAAGTTTTTCCAACTTAAATCACCAGTAAAGAATGCTAGAAACAACTATAACCTTAGGTAAATCTTTCAAAATTGAGTTAGGAATACTTACCCCGATGTTTCCCTTAAAAACCCTCCAAGAATTCCTTCAAAACTTGCTTCAATCCGAGTTCTATGGCCCCAAGTACGTTTGAGGTGACCAAAACCCCTCCCTTTAAGAATTTATTCAAGAAAATCTCCTTTAGATGTAGTTTTGAGGTTGATTTGTGGTGATTTTAGGGTGTTTGGAGGTGTTTCTCTTCGTGGGTAACGAAAAATGGGTTCTTGCACAGCAAATGGGAACTAATCTCTATTTATAACGGGTCAAAAATTGAGACAAAAATGTTCCTGTCAGGTCAAATATGCGGATCGCATACCTGTCGCATAACAGGTATGCGGTTCGCATATTTGACATAGCCGTCGCAAAAATGGCCCTAGCTTCGCTGCAAAATCAACACAAGGCGAGGTTTGCGGTTCGCATTTCATGTTTTGCGATCGCATTCTCGTCGCATTCTTGACGTAGATTTTTGTCAGATTTTTCTGTCTCAGTTTGCGATCTCCACGGTCAAATATGCGGTCCGCATTTCAGGTTTGCGGTTCGCATTCTGACCACATTTTGGTCACGAATCCTGCCCAGATCTCTGCTTGTTTTTGCGACCTCACTATGAGATATGCGGTCCGCATTTGAGTTATGCGGTCCGCATTCTCACCTGGTTTTTCTGCAACTTTTGCTTTTCCAACGATGGTTTAATTCGTTTAACCATCCAAAACTCACCCGAGGCCTCCGGAACATCAACCAAACACGCCAACATATCCCATATCATTATTCAAACTTGTCCCAACCTCCGGAACGCCCAAATCAACATCATAACATCAAATTCGCATCGGATTCAAGCCTGAGGATTTAAAAATCTTCTAAATCACCCTTTTTGATCTAAACCCAACCAAACCACGTCCGATTGACCTGAAATTTTGCGCACAAGTCATAAAGTACATATCGAAGCTACAGCAGCTTTCGGAATTCCATTCCGACCCTCGGAGCAAAATCTCGCCTATCAACCGGAAATCGCCAAAATTCTAATTTCACCAATTCAAGCCTAATTCTGCATGGAACCTACAAAACTAATTCCGATCACTCTCCTAAGTCATAAATCCTCTCCTGAAACTAACCGAATCATCGGAATTCACATCCGAGCCTTCTAACTCATAAGTCAACATCCAGTTGACTTTCACCTTTTAAGCCTTCTTAAAAGAGACTAAGGGTCTCATTTATTACCGATTTCACTCGGAATGCAACTTACTCAACTTAATTACCTAAAACACGGATAACAAGGCATAATGATATAGAAATTGGGAAAGACGGAGCAGTAACCCTTGAGACGATTTACCGGGTCGTCACAGGAAGATTATAAATTCTTTGTCCTATGTCAGGAAATCATCACTGACATAGGACAAAGAACAAGAGCAGGGCCAAACGTCGTCCTCAAGCTAGACATGACCAAGGCTTTTGATAGATTGTCCTGGCTATTCATGTCCAAAGTCTTAAGGAAAATGGGCTTCAATGAAGTCTTCATTGGCATGATCTTTGACATCATGGGCAACAACTGGTATTCAATTCTCGTCAATGGTCAGCCTCATGGTTTTTTCAAATCGACAAGGGGTGTCAAACAAGGAGACCCACTATCTCCAACACTGTTTATCATAGCTGCTGAAGCCCTTTCAAAAGGACTGAATGCACTCTATCATAATCCATATTTCAGTGGCTTTGGAATGCCCAAAAAGAGTCCAAAAATCAATCACCTGGTTTATGCAGATGATATGATCATCTTCACATCCTCAGATGCCACATCTTTACAACTGATAATGGAGGTTCTGAGTGCATATGAAGCAGCTTCAGGTCAACTGGTCAACAAGAGTAAATCTGCTATCTTTTTGCATCATTCAGCCAATACTGAAGTAGGATCAAAAGTTGAAAGAATTACAGGCATTGGAATACAGGACCTCCCATTCACTTATCTGGGCTGCCCAATGCACTACTCCAGGAAAATGATAATATACTATCAGGACATAGTTAATAAGGTACAAGACAGACTCCAATCTTAGAAAGGCAAATTGCTCTCAATTGGAGGCAGAGCTATCCTGATCAAGCATGTTTTGCAAAGCATGCCAGTGCACTTGTTATCAGCAGTAAACCCCCCAAAGAAAGTAATCAACAATCTCCACAAGATCTTTGCACAATTCTTTTGGAGTAGCACAGTTGGAGGAAACAACAGACATGGGTCGTCATGGAATAACCTATGCATTCCTTGTGAAGAAGGAGGTGCAGGGTTCAGATCTCTACATGACATGTCCAAGGCACTCTTCTGTAAACTATGGTGGAATTTGAGAACTAAGCCTAGTCTCTGGAGTGCATACATGTGTCAAATGCAGTAATTGTTCCTTGGAAAAGAGGATCACAAACCTGGAAGAAAATGCTAGAATGCAGAGAAATCATAGAACACCAAATTGCCTGGCAAATCAAAATGGGATCATCACTGCTCTGGTATGATAATTGGACCAGGTTGGGAGCATTATATTTCATAGTACCAACAAACTTCCCAATTGATGAATCAATTCACAATGTGAACAATGTCCTGCAAAATGATGATTGGAACATGCAACAACTGTCAGAAGCTTTGCCACAAGAAATGGTGGAACACATAACAACTTCATTAAGGCCAGCAAACATGGAAGACGCATTAGACATCCCATTTTGGATGCTACAAAATCAAGGTCCATTCACAGTCAAAACAGCTTGGGAGTACCTCAGAAGAATAGAAGATCCAAAAACAACTTACAGGATGATCTGGGTTAAAGGACTCCCTTTCAAGATTGCCTTCTTCATGTGGAGAGTCTGGAAGGCAAAATTGCCATTAGATGATCTTTTAAAAAGATGGGGATATCATTTGCCTTCAAAATGCTGGTGTTGCACTTAACCAAAAGAGGAAACCATGATACACCTATTCTTCACCTCCACCACTACCACCAAGGTATGGAAATATTTTCTACAAAGAGCAGGAATAGCACTTGATGGACTAACATTCCAGCAAGCAATAACAAAATGCTGGACAGCACAAGCAGCCAACAGAATCAAAGCAGTGCTGCAGGCTCTTCCCTATTGCATTGTATGGGAGCTCTGGAAAAGAAGAAATAGTTACAAGCATGGAGAACCAATCACAACTGGCAAAGTCATATATCAAATCTCCACAACACTACAAGCACTAGTCAAAACCAGAAAACCAGGAATCAATGCCCCTCACAAATGGTGCGACCTCCTACACATGCTGGAAAACTACACCCCAAAAATAAATTTCAGCAAAGTATTGTGGGAATTCCCAAAGCCTGGATGGGTAAAGATCAACACTGATGGAGCATCAAAAGGAAACCCTGGAAGAAGCTCAATAGGATACTGTGTGAGAAATGAAACAGGGGATTTAATATATGCACTAGCCACAGAAATCACAGAAGGAACAAACACAGTAGCAGAAGCAACAGCCATCAAAGAAGCTCTGAGATACTGCAAATCACAAGGTCTCACTCACATATGGCTACAAACAGATTCCATGCTACTGAACAATATCATAAATGGCAACTAGAAACCACCCTGGTGCATAGTTGATCAAGTAGAAGAAATCCTCCAATTAAAAGAATCCCTCACACTAATAGGAACTCATATTTATAGGGAAGGGAACAAGCTGGCAGATCACCTAGCAAATCATGCACTGGAAGTGGTAAGAATAGAGTGCCAACACTTCTGCCAACTGGACGCAGTAGCTAGAAGAATCTTGAATGCTGATAAATCACAATGTCCTTACTTAAGGGTGAAAATAGCAAAATGACAAGTTACATACTATGTCAGTGTATTTTAGGACAGGAACCAAACAAGGATCACAAAAAAGATCAAAGAAGAATGAAAATTTAGATTAACAGCAGAATGATCACATTTTCAATTTTCACTAATAATTACAGTTGGCTTTTATATGCATGTTGGATGAAGAATAGGCTGGAATCATCCTCTTGTTTCCGTGAAATGAAAGTTTCAGGTTTGCAGGAGGACTGGAATGCAAAAAGGACAAAAGGAGTGCTCTTTTTACAGAATGTTAAACTGCAGCAACCTCAGCCAATATTGCAGAGATATTGCAGAAACATTGATAGTAAAAGACAACATGAGCAGCTAACTGTGACAAGAAATACCAGAGACAGCAGGGAAAAATCAACTCAGCAACAACTGCAAAATTCAGTGTCACACCAGTCAACCAAACAGATGCAACAAGGGAAGCATAGCAGATATAGCACAAGGCCACAATAGACTAATTTGCATCATTCCCCTTCTCCCTGTTCTCTCATAACTTCACTGATCCTTTTGCAGGAACACTGGCACTCTCAATGGATTGTTAAAGAAGTAGAGGTCTGTAGAGACAACAAAATAAAAGGGCAGTGGTTTCACCAACTTTCAAGACATTCACTGTTGCAGGAGTACTGTGATTTAGCATCAATTGTGGCTTCATTTACATTTGAAGCAGAAGCAGAAACAGCAACAGATTCAACCAATGACAGTGGGAATGGGAGACAAGCTGTCAGGAGAAATAAGCAGGGCCTAGCCCTCAAAGCTACAGAACAGACTAACAGAGCAATGCATCTTCAACAGGAACCACAAAATGCAAAAATCACCCATCTCAGCAACAGAAGCAGTGGAAACAGAAGCAGTGTCAACAGTGCAGTAGAAGCAGCAAGAAATTCAGCAACTATTGCCATCTGAGCAGAACACAGCTTTCAAGCAAAAGTAGCACCAGCAGAACACAATTGTTATCTGAGCAGCAGCAAGCTATGGAAACAATGCAACAATCATTCACTATCAGTACCAACATCAAAAACAACAGGAATGCCAACAACAACCATAACAGCAACATGGCACCACCAGTAACATCAGAGCCATCACTAGCTTCACACCAGCTACAACAAACACAACTACATTCTTCATCAACAACATCTGGGACAATCACCACAAGAACACTTTCAGAACCAGTAGTTTATGCACCAGCAGACATCTCAAGGACATCAATAGCAGCAGAGGAACCAGCAAAACAGTAGCAGCAGTATTCTCAACACCAATCCCAGCAGTGTTCACATCAGCAGCAGCAATCAGCAACATTACAGTACACAGAAGCACCTTCAAAGCAACAGCAGAAGTAACAACATCAAGCAGCTACATCAACAATAAACTCAATTGTAACAGCAGAAATGAAAGCAGCAGAATCAAGAACAAATACCAGCAGCAGCAGCATGAAGAGCAACAATTTAATCCACCAAGTCAGCAGCAGTACAAAGAAAGCACAATACTCAGAGATATAAGACTCATCAGCAGCCAGAGAGACAGCAGCAGATTGCACAAGCAGCAGGACATACTCCACCGGACTCCCATTTTCATCAAAGAATGTCATTGTCACCCTTTTACTATATGGCTTACTTTTGATAAGTATCTTCAACTGTGCTTTCCCTACAAAAGTCAAAGCAAAGGTGAAGATTACTTTTCCTTGCCATATGGCATACTTCTCAGAAGACTCCAATATTTTGCTAAAAGTAGATTCAATTATATGACAAGGAATCAACTTCTCACTCACTTAATAGAATTAGGAACACATGTATTTTATACAGTTGACCTAGATTTACTTCTCATTGTTTTTGTACATATGACTATCTATCAATGTTATAAGATAGATAGTCATTACATCAAATGTGGATGATCAAACATGCACACCATCCCTATATAGAGGTTAGGTATATGCCCCCCTCCATCTCTGTACTTTTATTATATATATGAAAACCAGCACTAGGCATACAGCCTAGTGTTTATTTATAAATAAAAAAAAGATTTCGACCACGAAATTAGGTATGGAATTAGGAATAAATTATATATTTGAGTTCGTGGTTCTATGGGTAATGATTATCTTCGAAAATTTTCGGAATCCGGGCACATGGGTCTAGGGGTTGACTTTTTTGACTTTTTGAGTGGAGTTGGGAATTGTTATAAATTGTTAAATTACGAGTTTTTGAATATATTTTGATTGGTTTGCACGTTTTTTTGACTAGTTTTGAATTGTTTGGCATTGATTCCAGGAGCTAGAGTGGCGTTGGAGCCAGTTGTCGGATTTCGAAGCTAGTTAAGTCTCCCGTCTAGCCTTATGAGGGGGAATTTACCCCGTAGGTGTTATAGTTATGTACTACATGTTGTGGAAGCTACGCACCTATGAGGTGACGAGTATCCGTGTGTATGCAAGATTTCCTAATTATATCCGGGTAGACTTAGACTCACGCCATGCTTTAATTATACTATTTGAGGTACTTCTTCCTATTAAATGCTTTAATTTACATTGTAACCCAAGACTAGACTCACCTAGAGTAATGGACTTGCTATTTTAAGATATTTGACGAGCTGCCTTATTAGCTATGTAAATTGTACTTCCCTTATAGATTTTTCCCCCGTTGTGCGTATTCATCGAAAAGTTTTCTTGAATTTCATAACTCACACGTATATTCGTGAGTGGAGTCAAGGACCCCTTAAAGTTTTATATTCTTATAGGATGAGGCAATTCGCTTCGGTCGTATGATGTAATACACTCTTACGGGATCAGGTCGTTCGCCTCTGCGGAATATTATAACACACTCTTATGGGATTGGGCCGTTCGCTTCGGCAGGTAACATATTCTTATGGGATCGGTCCATTTGCCTTGGCAGTATCATCTATCATATTCATCAGGCCATTTCGCCTCGGGAATTATATGAAACACTCTTGTGGGATCAGGCCGCTCACCTTGGCAGAATTGTGTGTAATACATGAAAGGAAGTCAGTGTACCTGTGAGTTTCCTGATTTGAGATGCAACCATTTATTTGGTGTTGACCATTATGTATTCCATTTGAGGAAGTACCCGGTATTTGAGGACTTCGCGTTTACTCTTCAGTTGAGGATTTCATTATGTATATATATTTGTTCCCACTTTTTTACTTGCCATACCTCATACCTATTTACTTTTATTATATTTGATTTATTGGGCCATTAGTAAGTGTCGATGTCGACCCCTCGTCACTACTTCTTCGGGTTAGGCTAGATACTTACTGGTGTCACACCTCCTTTTTCGGGGAAAGAAGTTTTTCCAACTAAAGTGACATTATTGAAATGGGATTGATTTATTTAGTTTTAAGAGTCACCAGTTGGAATTATTATTTACTGTATCCCAAGTCACCTTTTATTTTAAAATCCCAAATCAAGGAAAATTGACTCAATTTAAGTCGGCAAAACACAGAAGACCGGGTAAGAAATTCTATTAACCCGTGAGAAGGTGTAAGGCACTTCCAGATTCCGTGATTTTAGCACGGTCGCTTTACAATTTACACTCAGCTTAAATCAATTAGGATATTCTACATGTTTTAAGGACCTATGTGCTTTTTCACCTTTTACCGCTTCTAAATTACTTGATTATTAAATTTATGGAATTGTCTTGAAACGAATCACATGTGTGTGTATCCGTATTGTTTGGTGTGCCAAAGTTATATCACAAGTATGTGTACAAAATGAGTAACACTTTATTATTATTAATATTGTTTCGCCCAAAATTACGCGAACGCATACCTTGGTTTTAATTTGAAAGTCGTAATTGTGTCACGCGAACATATACATAGTCACAACATTCGATTAATGCGCACCTAAAACCATACTAACATATTCATGATTTGTTTCTTTCCTAGTTTGAGATTGTTGTGGGGCATGATTGTGAAAATTATTAAGGAAGGGATATAGATTAATCACTAAACACATTACTAACCAAACACATTACATGATCGTTGCGGAATAGTATCTAGTTTGGGGCATGGATAATGATTTTGAAGCTAATAGATATCTTAACCCGTTAATGAATAAGGTTCCATTTCCTCTTAGTAAACCATCAAACATTCAGTCTTATTGTGAAATTTTAAAAAAAAATGACAATTAAATTGTTAACGTCACTCCTTGGCTCAAAAGAAGGCCAATAAACATGATGTCTTTTCTTAACTATATATTTCAGATGCCTGAAATTAAATGTATCTCAGAGGCAATAGCATAAACACCAGAAAAAAAATTCAAAATAAAAAATTCATTTCACTCTAACCTTAAAGACGTCACTATAAGAAGACAACCTCCACTTTAAATGGCTATTTCCAGCTTTATTCCAAATATGAAGTGTATAACTCAAGGAATCAAAAAGTACTATGAAACTTATTCACATTCATGCTTTAATAGTGTAACAGAAAGAGAAAAATAATGTGAACCTGGAATAAACAAAACTTCTTTGATATAAAATAACCCAGTAAACACAGAGGTCGACAAAGCAAAATTAACCTTTCTCATTGTATGATGGTCATTATTATCAACATAATATTAAATTTCCTACAGCACCTACTTCACTATATAAAATAGCCTCTAACAATGATAAAAGAGGCCATGGTTGTAATAAACAGAAATTTTTGCTAAGACTACTATATTGAGGGATAATCACATAACTCTATTGGTTCTTCTATAAAACAGAGATGATAATAACAGTAACTAAACCCCAAATACTTGGTTTAAAATAGGACAAACTCTATGGGGTCGAACTCGGACCGCTTATGTAGGGATAAATCAGGCTCGAATTTATACGGTTCGTATCAATCATAACTACTGCTCGATAGGTCGGGATCGAGGCATCAAGGATCTGTGACGACCCGGCCAGTCGGATCATGAGTTACCACTCAATTTTCCCCATTTCTGCTTCATTATGCTTCGTTATCCGTGTTTTATGTGATCGAGTTGAGTAGTTTGCGTTCGTAGTGGGTTTGGTAAGAAATGAGACACTTAGTCTCTTTTAAGAAGGTTTAAGTTGGAAAAGTCAACCGGATGTTGACTTATGAGTTAGAGGGCTCGGATGTGAGTTCTGATGGTTTTCTTAGCTTCGGGAGGTGATTTATGACTTAGGAGCGTGATCGGAATTAGTTTTGGAGATCCGGTGTAGAATTAAGCTTGAATTGGTGGAGTAGTATTTTGGCGATTTTCGGTTATTAGGCAAGATTTTGATTCGAGGATCGGAATGGAATTTCGAGAGTTGCTATAGCTTCGTATGGTGATTTCGGACTTAGGTGTATGTCCAAATTTGAAATTGGAAGTCCGTAGGACAATTCAACGTATTTTGGCGAATGTTGGAAAATGGAAGATTTTTGGAAAGTTTGACCGAGGAGTTGACTTTTTGATATCGGGGTTGGAATCAAGTTCTGAAAATTTTCATAGGTCCATTATGTCGTATATGACTTGTGTGCAAAATTTGAGGTCAATCGGACTCGATTTGATAGGTTTCAGCATCGAATGTAGAAGTTGGAATTTATTAGTTTCATTAGGCTTGAATTGGGATATGATTCGTGTATTTAGCATTGTTGGATGTGATTTAAGGCCTCGACTAAGTCCGTAATATGCTTTAGGACTTGTTGGTATATCCGAACGGGGTCCCGAATGACTCGGGTGAGTTTTGGGTGGTTAAACGGACTATTTCACCTTTGGAAAAGATGAAAAAAATTGCAGAAGAACTGCAGAAAAACGGGTGCAAGCAGTCCAGTTTGGAAGCTCATATCTTGTAATCTATAAGGAATCAGAAAATGTACGAAACATGAAAGTTGTAGCCCTTTGAATCTAGTTTTTAAAAAGATAAACCATCCATCATTTGGACATATATACAGAAAGTTACACAGATTAAAGTTGGCTGATACTGCTATTTTCCAGACTGTTGATGGCAGAAATATAAGGACCGAAAATGGTCATTTTCTTCATTTCGTTTTGGATTTTTAGAGCACGGTTCTTGGGCGATTTTTGAGGATTTCTTCATAGCTTCGACTGGGTAAGTGTTCTACATCCGAAATTGACTATATTTCATAAATCCATGGTCATATTCATCGTTTGATTCGAGTTTTGATGAAAGAAATCGAAATTTTGTAAAATCTTTCAAAAAAGAAAATTTAAGATTTGGAGGTCGATTCGTTATCGGAATTTGGTAAATTTGGTATGGTTGAACTCGTATCGGAATGGGTATTCAGATTTTGTAACTTTTGTCGGGTTCCGAGATGTGGGCCCCACAGGCGAATTTAAGTGCAAATTTCGGATTTTAATTGGAAAAATTAGTATTTTCATATGGAATTTATTCCTATAAATTGTATTGACTTAATCGAATTAATTGTGACGTATTCGTTACGATTTTGGGTAGATTCGACGCGCGTTGAGGCCAATTTGAAGGGCAAAGGCGTCGCGGGCTAAGGATTTAGCCAGTTTGAGGTGAGTAATATTTGTAAATAATGTCCTGAGGGATCGAAACCCCAGATTTGCACCTCATAGTGCTATGTTGAGGTGAGGTACATGCTCGATGATAAGCATGGGGTTGTTTACTTCTAGGGATTGGGACTTGGTCCATCCCGATTGATGATTTCTACTACATCCTTGATTGAAATCTAATTGATATCATTGTGATTTGGGCTACTTGCCATGTTTGGGCTTCGCGCCGGTTATGTGAACCCTTCAGGGGTAGTTGTCATTTTGTACTAAATCATATTTGGGCTTCGCGTCAGTTATGTGAACCCTTCAGGGGTAGTTGTCATTGTTTACTAAATCATATTTGGGCATCTTACCGGTTATGTGAACCCTTCAGGGGCATTTGTTACTGAATTGATTCATTTCATAAACTCAGTTTTCAAACTCAAATGATATTTTCAAATGATTTTTATTGGATCGGGTGGCACGCCGCCACGAGATGTAATATGCATGGATCGGGTGATATGCCGTCACGAGATATTGCGCTACTGACCCCCCCACAGTAAGCGCCGGGT
>MCJB01048850.1:23317-35817 GCA_002018475.1 Nicotiana obtusifolia
GGGTATTCAGATTTTGTAACTTTTGTCGGGTTCCGAGATGTGGGCCCCACGGGCGAATTTAAGTGCAAATTTCGGATTTTAATTGGAAAAATTAGTATTTTCATATGGAATTTATTCCTATAAATTGTATTGACTTAATCGAATTAATTGTGACGTATTCGTTACGATTTTGGGTAGATTCGACGCGCGTTGAGGCCAATTTGAAGGGCAAAGGCGTCGCGGGCTAAGGATTTAGCCAGTTTGAGGTGAGTAATATTTGTAAATAATGTCCTGAGGGATCGAAACCCCAGATTTGCACCTCATAGTGCTATGTTGAGGTGAGGTACATGCTCGATGATGAGCATAGGGTTGTTTACTTCTGGGGATTGGGACTTGGTCCATCCCGATTGATGATTTCTACTACATACTTGATTGAAATCTAATTGATATCAATTGATTGAAATCTAATTGATTGAAATCTAATTGATTGAAATCTAATTGATGATTTCTACTACATACTTGCCATGTTTGGGCTTCGCGCCGGTTATGTGAACCCTTCAGGGGTAGTTGTCATTTTGTACTAAATCCTATTTGGGCTTCGCGTCGGTTATGTGAACCCTTCAGGGGTAGTTGTCATTGTTTACTAAATCATATTTGGGCATCTCGCCGGTTATGTGAACCCTTCAGGGGCATTTGTTACTGAATTGATTCATTTCATAAACTCAGTTTTGAAACTCAAATGATATTTTCAAATGATTTTTATTGGATCGGGTGGCACGCCGCCACGGAATGTAAATTGGATCGGGTGGCACGCCGCCACGAGATGTAATATGCATGGATCGGGTGACACGCCGTCACGAGATATCGCGCTACATAACCCCCCACAGTAAGCGCTGGGTACCCAGGGAACGGGTGGCACGCCGCCACGATAGTCATTACTTGCATTGCATTGCATCGCATTGCATCTTTGGTTGTGTTGGTGTTGTTTCCATTTACTTCACGTTATTTATTTGAGATGTTACATGTTTTTACTGCTCCATCGTGGATTACCTTAAGTCTTATGCGTTTCTTACTTTCAGTCATTATTTATATTTATTACTCACTGAGTTGGAAGTACTCACATTACTCCCTGCACCATGTGTGCAGATCAGGCGTTATGATTCAGAGATTACGAGGTAGCTGTTGGCGTTCGCAGCCCGTATCTCTTTTATTTTGTTGTTTCCACTTTTTTCAAACAATTATGCCAAAGATATTGTAATAGTTATTTTATTATTAGGATTTCATTAGTGGCTCATGACTTTGTGACACCCCGATCTGAGGGCTGTAGTCGGGATGGTTCCTATATTTTTCCGCTAATTTCGGTTATTAAATCGTATTTATATTATTTTCGTATTATTTAACTGTTAAAAATAAAGTTAGTTTGGATTGGCTGGCCTTGTCTTCATGAGAGGCGCCATCACGACCGGGTTGGGATTTTGGGTCGTGACAGGATCGAAGGTCGAGCACCATCGAATCGGAACTCGAAGCCATGGTACCTGAGATGAGTTTGTCGAGGTCGATTATGGGAAATGTCCTAGGTAAAATTATCAGATTTGCGTAACGGAAGGACCAGAAATCCCGTGATACGTAAATATCTCGGCGGAAATCACGGCGGAAATCAGCAAGGACGTTGAAATCAGTAAATCAAGGGATATTTTATCTTGTAAATAGATTTTTTACCTTGTATAAAAATTATTCCCCTCCCTATATAAAGGGGTAGCGCAATTTTAAAATGCATCTCACAAAACAACTATTGATATATAGAAAAGAACTCTGTTCTTATTATTTCTTTATTCATTTGATTCATATTTGTCCATCTTAAAGAAATCAATCAAGGCCAAGCTATTCTAGACTTGTGGTTTGCATTCTCTCTCAATTTATTTACTGAATTTAGTCTCTATTCTATTATTCATTATTTATATCAAACCAAATCACGTGTCCTTAAAACCACGTACAAATTTAATTGTTATCCGAAGCCAAAGGTAAACAGTTTGGCGCCCACCGTGGGGCTAAGGATAATAGTGAGCGTTTGATACAGTTTTCTGTCACACAAATTATTTTACACTTGCTCTATGAAGTATCTTTGATTTCAGGTTACAGTACAACTATGTCGCATTCACAATCTGTGCCTCTGTACGTCGATAATGATTTTGATCATCAGGGTGAAAACAACTACGTAGCGCCTGGTGATGAAGTTACGGTCGAGCTAATTCACAAATGGCGGTCGATTTAGATCGAACTACTGATCCGTCAAACAGTGTTCGTAGAGAAGACCAATCAACAACTCAGGGACCCCAAAACTACGAAGGGGACAGGATCAACCTCAGAAGGATCTTTAACATTTTCAAGCCCAGCAAGCGGCCATTGCTCAACTACAAAATCGAAGTCAAATATCGAACAAAGTTGAGTTCGGCCCTTCTTAGGGAACCATTCCTGAGAACGAACCAATCGCAGAGGAACCGAACGAAGGCGGATTGAGGGCGAACTCCGAGATCATGAGGATGCTCGAGGAACTAACCAGACGAGTCAAGTCTGGCAAAAAGAAGATCGAGGCTAACGACAAAAAGGTGGAAACATACAATTCCAGGGTGGATGAAATCCCAGGAGCACCCCCGATATTGAAAGGCTTGAATTCCAAAAAGTTTGTACAGAAACCTTTCCCGTCAAGCGCCGCTCCAAAACCAATACCCAAGAAATTTCGCATGCCAGAAATTCCCAAGTACAACGTGACAACCGATCCAAACGAGCATGTGACCACATACACGTGCGCTATAAAAGGAAACAACTTATAAGACGACGAGATCGAGTTCGCCTTTTGAAAAAATTCGGAGAAACCTTGTCAAAAGTGGCCATGACTTGGTATCACAACTTACCCCCTAATTCCATCGACTCTTTTGCTATGCTTGCAGATTCCTTTGTAAAAGCACATACAGGCACTATCAAAGCGGATGGACCTGCCACCGGTCACTGACGATTGGGCCGTCCAGGCCTTCACCCAAGGGCTCAACGCTCGAAGTTCAACGGCTTCACAGCAACTTAAGCAGAACTTGATAGAATATCCGGCCGTCACATGGGCGGATATACATAACCGATACCAGTCGAAGATCAGAGTCGAGGATGACCAACTTGGAGCCCCTTCGGGATCTATTTACTCCATCAGAACTCATGATAGGGTTCGAAGGATTCATCGGGAATCGAGACTGAATAGAGATCGCATCGGCCATAGCATGGGGATAGGAAAATCACTCCAGCAAGGCAGGACTCCCCGAGACACGAAAGGAGAAACGATCATGGTCGGAACAACCGAGGACCCATGATGAGAAGCAATTTCGAGAGAACCACCGGTCACGGGGAAGCACCGCAGTTATCGGAGTACAATTTCAACGTTGATGCGGCTACCCTCGTATCAGCTATTGATCACATCAAGGACACTAAGTGGCCTCGACCGTTACAATCAAATCCGGCTCAAAGGGACATTAATTTGATATGAAGATATCATGGTACACACGGACACAGGACAGAAGATTGTCGACAGTTAAGAGAGGAGGTGGCAAGGTTGCTCGAAAATGGACATCTTTGAGAATTTTTGAGCGATCGAGCGAAGAATCATTATGGAAATAGAAATAAACAAGCAAACCAAGAAGAGCCACAACACACGATTAATATAATTATTAGTGGAGTAGATGCACCTCAAGGTCCGGTACTGAAGCGCACCAAGATATCCATCACTCGGGAAAAACGCACTCGAGATTACGCGATGGAGGGAATCTTACATTTTAGCGAAGAAGATGCAGAAGGGATTATGCAACCTCACAACACCGCACTAGTAACATATGTGCTTATACACAAGATTAAAGTAAAGCGCGTATTGGTCGATCCAAGCAGTTCGGCCAACATAATCCGATCATGGGTTGTAAAACAACTCAGGCTGACGGATCGAATTGTCCCTACAGTCCGGGTACTCAATGGATTCAAAATGGCATGTGAAACGACCAAAGGCGAAATAACGTTGCCGATAAATATTGATGGTACCATTCGAGAGACGAAGTTCTACGTAATTGGTGGAGACATGAGGTACAACGCCCTATTCGGGAGACCATGGATCCACGACATGAGAGCAGTGCCTTCGACACTGCACCAAGTACTGAAATTCCCATCATCCGATGGAATTATAATAGTTTATGGGGAGCAACCGACTGCGAAAGAGATGTTCGCAGTATAAGAAGTAACACCGGTACCAGCAGCTCCTTCGCAAAAGGTCGAGGGCAAGTTGAAATAGCAATTACAGGCATCATCCTCGGCAAACGAAGATGAACAAGTGTATCTCGAGGATGACAACTACGGAATCCCCAGGTCATTCATTAGTCCCGATGAGTCCGATGCAACCAAATTGACAATCGAGGAACTCGGGCAAGTTTCACTCCGAGAAGACTTGCCAGATCGAAAGGTATACTTGGGCTCGGGCCTAAGCCGAGCTCAGGAAAAAACTTATCCAATTTTTTATAACTAACGAGGATTCCTTCGCTTGGTCCCACCTCGATATAACAGGTATACCACCAGAGATAACAACCCACAAGCTAAGCCTAGATCAGAAGTTCTGACCGGTCAAGCAAATAAGGAGGCCTCAATCCGAGATCAAACACGCATTCGTCAAGGATGAGGTAATTAAGCTTCTAAAGATAGGGTCTATTCGGGAGGTTAAGTACCCAGAATGGTTAGCAAACGTATTAATAGTCCCTAAAAAGGGGAATAAATTAAGAATGTGCATAGATTATAAGAATCTAAACAAGGCATGCCCTAAAGATTCTTTCCCTTTACCCAACATCGATCGCATGATTGATGCTACCGCTGGCCATGAGACCCTTAGCTTTCTCGATACTTAACTGGCTATAACCAAATACGAATGGACCCGGATGACCAGGAAAAGACATCCTTCATCACTAAGTATGGCACATATTGTTACAACGTGATGCCATTCGGGTTAAAAAACGCGGGAGTCACTTACCAACGCCTAGTAAACCGAATGTTTGAAAAACAACTAGAAAAAATGATGGAGGTTTATATTGATGATATGTTAGTTAAGTCCCTGCGAGCAGAGGACCATTTGAACCTTTTGCAGGAAACATTCGACGTGCTGAAACAATACAACATGAAGTTGAACCCAGAAAATGCGTGTTCGGTGCGGGCTCAGGCAAATTCCTCGGTTTCATGGTCTCGAATCGAGGGATAGAAATCAACCCCGAGAAGATCAAGGCTATCGAAGACATCACAGTTGTAGATAATGTAAAGGTTGTACAAAAGCTGACAGGCTGTGTAGCCGCTTTGGGACGATTCATTTCGAGATCATCCGATAAAAGCCACCAATTTTTTCAATCTATTGAAAAAGAAGAACAACTTCTCGTGGACACCGGAGTGCCAACAAGCGCTAGAAGAACTTAAAAGGTATCTGTCTAGCCCACCCTTGCTACACACACCGAAAACAGGCGAATGGTTGTACCTCCACCTTGCCGTCTCGGAAGTAGCGGTAAGTGGAGTCTTGGTTCAAGAGGAACAAGGTACGCAATTTCTGATTTATTACATTAGCAGAATCTTAGGCGAGGCTGAAACTAGATACTCTCATTTAGAAAAACTGGCACTCGCTTTATTGAGTGCCTCCAGGAAACTGAAACCTTACTTCCAATGCCATCCCATATGCGTCGTAACGACTTACCCGTTAAGAAACATAATGCATAAACCCGAGCTCTCCTGCTGATTGGCCAAATGGGCTATCGAAGTAAGTGGGTATGATATCGACTATCGACCCCGAATCGCGATTAAATCTCAGGTGCTTGCAGATTTCGTCGCCGATTTTGCGCCATCGTTAATACCCGAGGTCGAAAGAGAGCTAATGGCCAGATCGGGGACTCCTTCGGGAGTGTGGACCTTGTTCACAGGTGGTGCCTCGAACGCGAAGGGATTGGGGCTTGGTATCGTGCTAAAGCCCCCAACCGGTAATACAATTTGACAATCTATCAAGACTGTAAAATTAACTAACAACGAAGCGGAGTATGAGGCTATGATTGTAGGTTTAGAACTAGCCAAAAGCCTGGGAGCGGAGATAATCGAAGCTAAGTGCGATTCCCTCCTAGTGGTGAATCAAGCCAACAGAACTTTCGAAGTCAGGGAAGGACGAATCCGGTGATATTTAGACAAGCTACAAGTTACACTGCATAGTTTCAAAGAATGGACCCTACAACACATACCTCGAGAGCAAAACAGCGAAGCCGATGCCCTCGCCAATTTGGGATCATCGGTCGAAGATGATGAGATCGAATCCGAAAAGGTCGTACAGCTCATGAGATCGGTAGTGGAAGAAGGCCACGCCGAAATCAATTCAACGAGATTGGAGGAACAAGTACATAGAGTACCTAAGAACCGCTAAGCTCCCCTCGGACCCAAAAGAATCAAGAACCTTGCGCACAAAGGCGGCTCGGTTCTATTTATCCGACGACAGAACCTTATTTAGGAGGACTTTCGGTGGCCCCCTCGCGATATGTCTGGGACCGGGTGACACCGAATACATTTTAAGAGAAATACACGAAGGCACTTGTGGGAATCATTCCGGTGTTGAACCCCTGATCCGAAAAATAATCAGAGCCGGTTATTATTAGATTGATATGAAAAAGGACGCGGAGGAGTTCGTTCGCAAATGTAACGAATGTCAAAGACATGCCCCAATGATCCGTCAGCCCGGGGAAACGTTGCATTCAGTCTTGTCACCATGGCCGTTCATGAAATGGGGAATGGACATTGTCGACCCTCTTCCCTACACGCCAGGTAAGGCTCAATTCATTCTTTTTATGACTGATTATTTCTCCAAATGGGTGGAAGCGCAGGCATATGAGAAGGTTAGGGAAAAAGAAGTAATCGAGTTCATTTGGGATCACATCATATGCCGGTTTTGGATTCCATCGGAGATCGTATGCGACAATGGAAAACAATTCGTCGGCAGCAAAGTGACGAAGTTCCTCGAAGATTACAAAATCAAAAGGATCCTATCAACACCCTATCACCCCATCGGCAATGGACAAGCCAAATCCACTAACAAAACCATACTTCGAAATCTCAAAAAAAGGTTAACCGATGCGAAGGGGAGATGGAAAGAGATATTGCCTGAAGTCCTATGGGCATATCGTACAACCGAGAAATCCAGCACCGGAGCCACCCCCTTCTCCCTAGTGTACGGTGCTGAAGCTTTGATACTAGTCGAAGTTGGTGAACCAAGTATCAGGTTACGCTATGCAACCGAGGAATCGAATCGCGAGGCCATGAATAAGAACCTGGAACTATTGGACGAAAGAACGGAAGCAGCCCTTGTTCGATTGGCCGCCTAAAAAACAAAAGATCGAAAGATACTACAACAGGAGAACCCATCTTCGACATTTCAACGTTGGAGATCTAGTACTCAGGAAAGTCACACCCAACACTCGAGACCCGAACGAAGGGAAATCGGGACCAAACTGGGAAGGACCTTATTCCATAATAAAGATCACCGGAAAGGGATCATACAAGCTCGGAACAATGGACGGCGAAAAGCTGCCAAACAATTGGACATAAATCACTTGAAACGATACTACTGTTGAGGTACGATCATTCATTCTTCATTTTTTGCTTGTTTTTATGCTACATCGATGAACTAACACTCGCAGGTATCAAGTAAAGTAGCCTCGAATCGGAAATCGCAGGACGTTAGGACTGAAAGCACACGTTGCACTCTTTTTCCCTTCGACCGATTTTGTCCCAAATTGGGTTTTACGGCAAGGTTTTTAACGAAGCAACCAGAAAACATGCTAACTTAGATTTGAAGACCGGTCGTATATCAAAGAAAACAATATTCGGTGCTAAACTTCGATCGACCTCAGATGTCGGAAAACTGCTTAGCTACTTCAATTCGGGGAAAACTTCTCAAAGATCCTTAGGAATCGATGTAAGGGTCAAACGGTCAAAGGAACCATGCCCAAATAGATTGATCTATCCCCTAAATAATTGTACAAGCACATGAATACGAATAAAGATCTCTTGCACCAATATTCTATCTCCGAGTTCCAAGGGTCGTTTCGATTTTCTTTGTTCAATCAAATACTGACATCACTCAGGGATCCATCCGAAAGTCAAATTTAATCAAAGGGGAAAAAGACCTACTAAGGCAAACCCCGATTTCTTAAAAGGCTAAGGTCGTACCGAGTTAATGAAACTCAAAGGGGAGTAAGACCTACTAAAGCAAACCCCGATTTCTTAAAAGGCTAAGGCCGTACCGAGTTAATGAAACTCAAAGGGGAATAAGACCTACTAAGGCAAGCCTCGATTTCTTAAAAGGCTAAGGCCGTACCGAGTTAATAAAACTCGAAGGGGAATAACACCTACTAAGGCAAGCACCGATTTCTTAAAAGGCTAAGGCCGTACTGAGTTAATGAAACTCGAAGGGAAATAAGACCTGTTGAGGCAAACCCCGTATCTTTACGAGGCTAAGGCCCTTCCAAGTTAATCGAAGGAAAGAAAAGTCTACTAAGGCATATCCGAGAATTAGCCAAGTCCAAACTGAGTTCGAAGAACAAAAAATTCACCAAGACGAACCATCGATTCTAATAAAAAGAATCGAAACAAGTCAGCAAGGAAAGGGAAAAAGACTTTTATATATATATGCACAAGGTATGTTTACAAAGATGGGGACCACAAAAAAAAGGGGGCCGGGGGGGCATTTCATTCCGAATTCTCGGAGTCATCTTCTTTTGGGAAGGCTTGTTTTCTGGCTTCGGCTTCGATCCTTTTGGCATCATCGATCTCGGTTGATAGATCGAATCCCCGAGCATGTATTTCCTGGAGAACGGATAGGCGAGTTTGACACTTAGTGTAATCAATCAAATTTTTTGATTGATCTTGAGCAGCCTCGGCGTCGGCCCTGTACTGGACCACCAACTCATCGGCCTCAGCCTTGGATGCAGCAACCTCCAATTTTGCCATCTGCAGCTCGTTGACCAAAACATCATGATCCGAGGTGAGCACGTTGACTTGGGATTGAAGCACGTCGGTGCTCTTAGTCAGAGCCCCGATTTTCCCTTTTGCCTCCGATAGTTGGGTTTCAGATGAAACCATTTGAGCTCGGAGGGCCTCCTTTTCCGAAGTCAGCAGATCCATCCTGCTTCTCCATTCATTGACTTCTGCTTTAGCCTCACTTGCCTCAGATTGGAGTCGGTTTATTTGGTCAAGTTGCCGCCCCATCTGCTCGACTAAGCCAAAATTCTCTCTCCATACAAAGTCCAATTCGGCCCGAAGGTTCGTCATCTCCCCTTCGAGCCGCTCGCAACGCGCCGATTCTTCCCGTTGACGAAGAAAAGCCTCACGATGAAACACCGAGGCCTACAGGTACAAGAGAAAATATGGCAGTTAGTCGAAGTTTTAAAATACGAAATAGTGAACACCAGATAAGGCTTATCAGAAACTTACCTTATTCAATGCTAGTTGAGCCTCATTGAACAAACAGGGTACGTCCACCTCGTTCATCGCAGCCTGATCCTCTTCGGTCACCAAACACCGAAGATAGCTACCCGCCCCTACAGGAGCGAAAAGGACCCTAGCATCTTCGAGAATGGCGAACGTTATTATCCGCTTTCGATCAAGATCTAAACTCGGAGCAGGAAATCTATTGACCAGCTTCGGACCGAAAGATGCCTTGCTCATTCCAGTGGAGGTACTTTTCCACGGTACTTCTAGATTACCGAGCCCAAAAGTATCTTCAGTAGACGTCGAATCCACGTCGTCGAAGAAACCTTGGAAAGGGCCTTCTGGTACATTGCTCCTGCCCGGGGAGTGTCCTTTTGCGGCTCGGGCCTCGTTCAAGGTCGCTCCAAGAAGGAAGGGGAGTCTATCGTTTCTATGGGACCCGAGATTCCCTGCGTAGCCCCTCTCACATCAGCGGAAGCCCTATTTCTCACCCCCATTTCGGGGCCCTCGACTCGATGAAGGTGTGTTTCATCAGCCCTCTGCTCGGGGACTGCCCGTCCTTCAGTTCGAGACGGCTCGTTGCCCAAGGGGTCACAATCTTCGCCTTTCTCGAACTTGTCTCTCAACCGATAAATTGAGTACGAGCTCTTGGGCTTACGAGTTATCTTTTCCTCTGTCTCTTTCTCTCTGGCTCGGAAGAACTGGGGACTTCTTTCCTCTTTTTCTCTTTCTCCTGCTCTGAAGCAAGGGGCTGGCAGGGAACCTCACTACCAGAGGACGCTAGCCTCAATTCAACGTCCTTTGATAGACTGCAAATGAAGAGTAAAGCAAATTAAAAATCGACAACATAAGACACAGATTTTAAACTTAATCAGTCTCACCATGATTTTTGGCCTCCCATCGGCCCTTCGAGAACTCGCGCCAGGCACGTTCCAAATAAGTTCTTTGGGACACCACTTTTTCGACCCATTCTTTCAGGTGCACAATCACGGCCGGAGTTCGAGATATAGCTACACCATGTGGAATTGGTTAGTGAAATAACGAAGGAAAAACATCAAACAAGTTGAATTATGGGATAGCACTTACGGTTCATGTTCCACTTCTCAGGGAACGGCATGTCTTCAGCCGGAATCAGGTCCGATGTTTTCACCCAAACGAATCGGCTCATCCAACCTCGATCCCTATCCTCATCAATGCTCGAGAAGGGGGCTTTGCTTGCCCGGCGAGCGAGTTTTATTAAACCCCCTCGGAAAAGTCAGGGACTATATAACCGCAGGAGATGATCGACGGTGAAAGAGTGCCCGTCGATCTTGCTTACAAAAAAGCGAAAGAGAATGACTATTCTCCAGAAAGAAGGGTGAATCTGACCCAACGTTACCTCGTACCTTTTGCAAAAGGCAACAATGATAGGGTCCAAAGGGCCCAACATGAAAGGATAAGTGTAAACGCTCAAATAACCCTCCACATGGGTGGTGATCGCCTCTTCCGGTGCGGGAACGACCACGCATTTACCGACCCAGTTACAATCTTCTTTACCCCTATCGATGATTTTGTTCGTAAGCGAACAAATATACCTAGTGACAGGTTCGCACCGGCCCGGTACTGAAGAAGCCTTGTCTACTTTAAAGTCGGTACCGATCGAACACCTAGTCGGTACGAATGCCTTCAAAGGAGGTTCGGTCATGGTTTCCTCAACATCAACAGGCTGAGGATCTTCAGTAGGTTGAGAAGAAGAAGGGGCCTGTTTCTGAGGAACGGACTTAGAGGTTTTTTCCATTGTCAATCAGGGGATAGAGAAGCTAAAAAAAGCAGGGATAAGATAAGAATAAAAGGGAAGATCACTTGCGGAAAAACTCAGAGAACTTGAAGAAGAGAATGTTCAGATAACGCAAACTCCTGAAGCTGAAGACAAAGAAGGTTATTTATACCCCCTCAAAGGCGGCGGTTCGCGTCCCAAAATGAGGGAGCATTAATTAACATATGCAGACGTTGCAGAAGTTTGTCCCAATTCTGTCTCTGAAGAGACGTTTTCGATACGTACCACGTACGTCACAATGCCACCGTCATTTATCAATGTGATGGTTCATTTCTTTTGATGTGACGCCCCGAATTCCATGTCACACGTGCCATAAGTATGTCACCATTTGACCAAACCAAAAAGTTGCGGCTCATGTCATTTTTCATCATTACTCTCCAAAAAACGAGGGGACTATCTGTATGGGGTCGAACTCCGACCGCTTGTGTAGGGATAAATCGGGCTCGAATTTATAAGTTTGGTATCAATCATAACTACTGCTCGATAGGTCGGGATTGAGGCATCAAGGATCGGAGGTCGAGACCAAGCACCATCAAATCGAAACTCGAAGCCATGGTACCTGAGATAAGTTTGTCGAGGTCGATTATGGGAAATGTCCTAGGGTAAAATTATCAGTTTTGCGTAACGGATGGACCAGAAATCCCGTGATACGTAAATATCTCGGCGAGAATAACAGCGGAAATCTGCAAGGACGTTGAAATCAGTAAATCAAGGGATATTTTACCTTGTAAATAGATATTTTACCTTGTATAAAAATTATTCCCCTCCCTATATAAAGGGGCAGTGCAATTGTAAAAGGCATCTCACAAAACAACTATCGATATATAGAAAAGAACTCTGCTCTTATTATTTCTTTATTCATTTGATTCATATTTGTCCATCTTAAAGAAATCAATCAAGGCCAAGCAATTCTAGACTTGTGGTTTGCATTCTCTCTCAATTTATTTACTGAATTTAGTATCTATTCTATTATTCATTATTTGTATCAAACCAAATCACGTGTCCTTAAAATCACGTACAAATTTAATTGTTATCCGAAGCCAAGGGTAAACACAAACATTACCAAAATATTTAATAGGATAGGTCATACTCTCATGCTTTGAGTCATTAAAGGGATATCAATATAAGTCATCACGGTCTTCTAACTTTGCAACAAACTAACACAAACACTCAATCAACACATTTC
>MCJB01048850.1:40817-109215 GCA_002018475.1 Nicotiana obtusifolia
TTTATTGAGGTTTTGGGGGCCTGGGGTGGATTTTGGATGGTTATCGGAGTGGAGTTTGACTTGGAGAAATGGCTGAAGTCTACTAAAGTTTGCTGGTGTTCAAGTCTGGTTTTCTTTTATGCGATCACGTAGGCTTATTTGGGCAGCTGAGATTCTTGTTCTACGTGTTTGCGAGTTGAGGGATGCGATCGTGTAGGTTAGTGAAGTAGTAAATCGCGAAGGCAAGGGCTAGGCCGCGTTCACGAAGAGGAAATGAGGCAGGAGCTGCGTTCACGCACGTTATTCTATGCGATTGCGTGGGGCGCTACGCGGTCGCGTAGGTCAAGAATGCTAGTGTTCGCGTTTGCATAGTTCTGTACGGGTTCGTGTAGTGTTAAATTTTGGGGTTGCTTAGTTTTTGCTTCGCGATCTCGAGGCATTTTATGCGGTCGCGATTAAGGACATCTAGGCAGACTTAACTATTTCAAAAATGAGGGTTTGAGTTTATTTCACAATTTGATTTTGGGAGCTCGGATCGAGGCGACTCTTGGAGAGATTTTCAAGGGAGTGATTGGGGTAAGTGATGCTTACTTGGTTTTGGTTAAATTACATGAATACTTCTTTGATTTAATCATTTAATTTGTGATTTGGGTTGAAAAATTTGGGGAAAATGGAGAAAACTTCTTAGGTCGAATTTTGGGGATTTGAGCAAGATTTTGGTATCGAATTTGAGTAATTTTTGTATGGTTAGACTCGTGGTTGAATGGGTGTTAGGATTTTGTAACTTTAATCGAATTCCGAGACGTGGGCTCGGGGGTTGACTTTTGGGTTGACTTTTGACTTTTGATTACGAATTAAGCATTTTCATATGGAATTGATTCCTATAGCTTGAGTTGATTGTATCGAATTGTTTGTGGCTAGATTCGAGGCATTCAGAGGTCGATTCGCGAGGCAAGGGCTTGTTGGAGTATAGATTTGCACAGTTTGAGGTAAGTAACACTTGTAAACTTGGTTCTGAGGGTATGTATCCCTAAAATTACGTGCTATGTGACTGATGTTGAGGTGACGCGCATGCTAGGTGATGGGCGTGTGGGCGTGCACCGTAGTAATTGTGATTCAGTCGATTCCATGGAACTGTCTAGCTACCTTATCTGAATATTATTACCTACTCTATGTGTTAGAGCACTTGAGTTGTGATTTATGCTAGAAATCGTATTTAGACTATGTGTTGGTACTATTGGGACCCAGAGTGGTCATTCTTTGCTGTTGAGTTATTTTCTTAATTGCAGTTATGTACCAAGTGGCATTCATTATTGATATCATATCTCGGTCTCTATTATCATACATTGTCACATCATGTATCATTGATATGGGCTGCTTAGCATGAGTGTTGTGAGCCCGAGAGACTGGAGAGATTCATGACTAAGTGAGGCCGAGGGCCTGTTTGAGAGTGATGTTTATGGGATCGGGATGCACGCCGCAGCAGGCTTTATTTATTCATACCATGATTGTCTTATTATAGCGCTTGGGCTGGATCTGCCCCTCTGGAGTCTGCACACCCACAATGAGCGCAGTTGATATTGATTCACGATATTTGATTCGGGCTAGATTTTCCCTAGGCTGGATCTGCCCTGCACAGTGCTAAGTGATTGAGTGGGATGAGTGAGAATTGAGACAGCCAAGTCGAGTACTCTGAGAGTGTGATACGCGAGGCTTACATTGTGTTGCATCATACGACATGCATATTGGCATGTAGATATAGATATGTCATAAACCTCATATCATTCCGACTTGACATATTTTACCTGTATTGAGCTTCACGATTAAACCTAGAAGCATGTCTAAATTCATGTACTATTACCTACAGATTATGAATTTTTTGAGATATTATCGTCATATTTTCTATAAATTTCTATATTGTTAATTCTATATGTGGACGGTACTGTGCGAGCTCGACACTACTTTCAGCCACCAGTTAGACTTGTTACTTATTGAGTTGGTTGTACTCACGCTACACCCTGCACTTCGTGTGCAGATTCAGGTGTTTCCGGGCACGGAGGTTGCTAATCTTGGAGCTTCAGCCGATCGGAGATTATCGAGGTAGTTGCCTTGGCATCCGCAGACCTTGACTCTCCTTCCCCTATCCCTCAGTTTTACTTATTCAGTTCTACTTTCGAGTTGAGACGTTTTTATCCACTTTATGAGATTTTCACTTATTTAAACTTGTTTTCGTATATTTTGAATTTAAAAGTGCTAGTATGTATGAGTTGTCGACTTGCCTAGTGGCATGATAGGCACCATCACGACAGGTGTTTTGGGTCGTAACAAGTTGGTATCAGAGCCTAGGTTACATAGGTCTCATGAGTCATGAGCAGGTTTAGTAGAGTCTTGCAGATCGGTACGGAGATGTTTGTACTTATCTTTGGGTCATTCGAATTTGTTGATTCGGGGAACAAAACTTTTGATATTCTATTCTCTCATAGATGGTGAGGACTCGTTCTACCGGATCAGGCGGACGGCCACCAGTACCACCAGCTAGGGCCACGAGAGGCTAGGGCCGTAGTAGAGGCCGAGGTACAGCTTGTACAGCAGCTAGAGAAGCACTTGTAGACCCATCAATTGCTCTAGCTCATGAGCAAGTTCCAGATGTGGTTGAGCCGATGGGACCAGCTCAGGCACCAGCCGTGCCTATTGTGATTCCAGGCCTTCAAGAGGCTTTGGCACAAATATTGACTGTTTGCACTAGCCTTGCTCAGGCAGTTTCTGTTCAGACCGCGCCAGCCACTTCTCAGGCCGGGGGAGGTACTCAGACTCCCGCCGCCCATACTCCAAAGTAGGTATTGTAGGGACTTTAGATACCGGGGGTACTACCACCCCAGCCGGTTGCAGTTGCTCAAGACTAGGTGGGTCCTGTTATGAGTGATGAGGAGAAGAAAAGACTAGAAAGATTTGGTAGACTCCAGCCTCCATCATTCAGTAGGGCTGAGTCAGAGGATGCTCAGGACTTCTTGGATAGGTGCCAGCAGATTCTTCGCACCACAGGTATTCTGGAGACTAGTGGAGTCTTCTTTACTACTTTTCAGCTATCAGGGGCTGCCTTCAAATGGTGGGAGGCCTATGAGAAGAGCAAGTCAATCAGTGCAACACCACTTTCATGGCATGAGGTCTTCGTTCGCTTCTTGGATAAGTTCGTCCCACAGACCCGCAGGGAGGAGTTGTTTAGGCCGTTCGAGAAGCTACGCCAAGAGGGCATGTTTGTGACCCAGTATGAGATGAGGTTTTCGGATTTGGCTCGTCACGCAGTTTCGTTGGTTCCATTTAGAGGGAGAGAATTAGGAGGTTCATTGATGGCCTCAACTATCAGTTACATTTTTTTTATAACTCTGGAGAATGTACTAGGTGCTAGGTTTGATGAGGTTATTGATATTGCTTGTTGTCTAGAGTTGGTTCGTAGTTAGGAGTATGAGGAGAGGGAGGCCAAGAGGCCTCGTTGTTCGGGTGGTTTCAGAGATGTTCCCTCTGGGGGTCATTTCCACTACAACAGGGGTCGTTCTTATAGGCTCGCTCAGATGGCTCATCCAGTTCATTGTGGCGCATCAGCTAGTCATGGTTCATACAGTGCTCAACCGGGTCAGACATATCTCATTGCACTCCCAGCTCAGAGTTCATCTCGTGCTCCTTCAGTTTAGGGTTAATCTACACCAGGTTCCTCCGGTAGTTATTCTGATTCTCGAGGTCTGCTTCAGTACTTGCCACCATTTTTCGAGAGGGGTTGTTTTAGTGTAGAGAATTTGGTAGAACCTTCTCTAGAGTCATCCACCCTGCTCTAATCTCCAATACTCTGCCAATACAAGATGAACGACATGTGCTCCAGTAGCACAAAATACATAATAAGCAATCCCATCTTAAGCAACCAAGTAAATCCCTTCTCACTGCACATTACATCCATAATGAATATCAACCCTGAATCATTTCCAGATTTTCATTTGCCCATAAAGTATAGTACATCATGCATCCGCAATTTCCTTGCTCGAGTCATCCTCCAAGTCAGCCCCCTTCAAGTCATCACGTAATCTGATCGCTGCTAATAAACTCCCCCTCTTGGCTCGAAGCCACAGAACGTAACATCTGATAACCCACAATACACTTACTCCATAACTGCCATGATCTCGTACTGTTACCATAGTTGAATCCTTCATTAGCCCATGTAACACTAGCCATAAAGTACTCCAAACCGTTTGCCACATGTATACTCATCCTCGAGCAGTCCGTACTTTAATTGTAGCACATACATACCACTTGATAAATAGTAAACTCTTCATTGAGACATCATAAGGATGACAATATTGCAGAATATCTCGCAAGAGATAACCCACCTGCTTAGCTTAAACTGGCATCTCTCTATGACCCTATCATGGTCACAATCACTATGCTGTCACTTAATCTTCCTGAGTCTAACATCGTCAACAAGACATAAGAATATACTTCATCCCAAAAATGAGCAACTGAAAGATCCTTAAACACACTCAGAATTCGAGACTATGCAACACATCAAGACAGAAATCAAGCATCCATAGTCCTTTTGCATCCCAAGAAAATTCTTCTCGTCACATCCAAACCATCTAAGCAAATTTCCTCAGTCACAAAACACTCATCATACAGCTATCTCTGTCACGCCCCGACCTCGGGGAACGCGACCGACGCTCAACCGAGGTAACCCAGCCGAGCAAGCCTGTATAATGCCTTCTACCCGGACTCACTCATGAATAAAGAAAAGATCCATTTCACTAATTAGACAATGGCGAGAATCATGTAAACAACACCGATTTCTTATCATTAGTTACAACATTTATAAATTTAAAAATATAACACTTTCCTAGTTTGATGTGGAACGTGTGATACAATTACAACATTACTAGTTTGACTTTCCCAACACCAACATACCACCCACACTATGTCTGCAGAGCCTCTAATAGATACAAAAGAGTACGATGATAATGCCGACAACAAGGCCCCGGCTATATCTCAAAACATAATACATAAGGACAAAAGCTATACGACCCCGAAATGAATGGGGCTCACCAAGTCAACTGGGAAGAGGGTGTACCGCTATCAATGATCAAAGCCGCCTGCTGTGGAACCATCTGCATCCATTAAAGATGCAGCGGCTCCGGCAAAAGAGACGTTAGTACATGTGGAATAGTACCAGTATGAATGACTAAACTCCTCTCAATAGAACGAATGATAACACAAGGAAGAACAATCATAAAAATCATTGGGCGTCTTAAACAATACCCAAAACATTAGGTTAAGAACAAGACAAGTTTTCAAGTAATTTCCATATTTTAGGATGGGAGATCTTAGCACCAATATAAATATACCACCGTGTATTTTGCACGGAGTCCGATCACGGCCCGATCGGCTAGGTCGTCACACCCAAAATATCAACCAAAATAACAATCACTATCTCAATCTCAATCTTATCTTAATCAAATTTTCAAGCACAATCACCACCATGTGTGCGGCATGGCGTCCGATCACGACTCGATCGGCTAGGTCGTCTCACCAAGATGCCTGTGGATTGACATCACCCTTTTCTAGTAATCATCTCATCCCAATAAAGGGGGATAGTCACAATTCACTCCTACACCAGCATGTGTAGTTTCGGAGTTAGGTTATTTCAACCTACTCTTCCTCGGTGACTAACGATACTCCTAAAGCGTTTATTTATTTTAAGGATTTACAACTCATTTCAACATCTTTTACACGCCTTTTTGTTTCATTGGCACTCATGGCCCCAAATGTAATATCATTCTTGGCATGTTAGCCGTATTTCATATTTCATGCTCACCATTTTCACTTTCAAACATCATCACGGATCACCGACAACAAAGCATTTCTATTCAAGACTTTAAGTACACGTGTGAGCAAGTAAGAGTCTTAAGCACATTGACATTTCTTACACAATTTGGCATAATAGTTTTCATTTGAATCACAACTTGAAGGTATACAATTAGATATGCAACCCATAATTTGAAAACATTCTCAAATATTAACATAACATAACATAATAAGAACATTTGGAATACATATCGAACACATATATCTTTTGACGCAAGGCTTATTCGGAATGCTCAATTTATAATAAGCAACTCGGGACTTACATGGACATGGTGGGGTTCAATTCTAAAAGAGGAGTTTAACCAACATACCTCGCCTCGAGCTTTTAAATTAGTATAATGTTCTGGAAATTCTTAGCCACTTCGGTCTATTTAGAAATATAACAAAATTGAACACAAATTAGGAAGTAGTTCATGGTTCCAGCTCATTTGAGCATTTTATCAAACACTAGGCGTGCATCAAAGTTTCAAGGTCCTCCTATGACTGATTCCTTCAACCCACTACCCAAAGTTTACCCAGATGAGTTCAACAATCTTCTCACTACCCTTGATGGTACATGCATGCATAATGAACAACTCCCAAACCCAAGAATTTCTTTTCTCATTACCTATTTCCAAATTAAATCCCGGAATTGAGGGCTAGGGAGTAGAATCTTACCTCTAGGACGAAGACCCAATGAGTTTTTCTTGTGAATTCTTCATCTTTGAGCAAGAATTGATGAACAATAATCTTAGGAACTTCCCCTCTCACTCTAGACCACTTCCCTCTCTCTAAATATCAGCTAGGACCAGCCAAAATAACCCACAAGTTGTCTTTATAAAAATGGGATCGGGTGAAATTTTCCAAACTTAAACTCTACAAAGCCGGGTCTATGGTTGCAGACTGGACCACAAAATAGGTATGCGGCCCACAAGGGGGGCCGCAGAAAGGGGTCCCAAAACTGGGCTATTCGGGTTGGGTCTGTGGCAGGTCTATGGTCAGCAGACCAATTCTACGATCGCATAACGGGCCGCAGAACTCCCCTCTGGAGTTCTTCATGCTGGGTTCTGCGGCTGATGTGCGGCCCGCAAAACGATTATGCGGCTGCATAATTGACCGCAAAATAAATCCAAAAATTTGCCCAGTTCTTTCTTCACTCTGCGACAGATATGGGTCCTCAGATTAGTTCTGCGATCGCAGAATGGACAGCAGAAAACCCCCAGTTCTCCCAAAAATTTCCTTCAACTCCCCAACACACTCTTCAACCAAAAAAGTCCGCACCACGGCGAGCAAGCTCACCGCGAAGAGTCTCTGCAATCCTCAACACATATGTCTATCTTGGCATCATGAAACCCCTGTGTGCCTAACTCTCACTGCACTGATCTCCAAAACTGTGATGTAAACTGCGTGCCCTAATCTGAAATGATAGACACTGGCACACCGTGAAGGCGAACAATCTCGCGGATGTAGATCTCAGCCAACCGTTCTGAAGAATAAGTAGTCCCAACTGGAATGAAATACGCGGACTTGGTCAACTGATCCACAATCACCCAAATAACATCAAACTTTCTCGATGTCCGTGGGAGCCCAACTATGAAGTCCATGGTGATACGCTCCCATTTCCACTCTAGAATCTCAAACCTCTGAAGTAATCCGCACGGTCTCTGATGCTCATACTTCACCTGCTGACAATTTAGGCACCGAGCTACAAACCCTACTATATTCTTCTTCATCCTCCTCCACTAATAGTGCTGCCTCAAGTCCTGGTACATCTTCACGGCACCCAAATGAATGGAAAACCGCGAACTGTGGGCCTTCTCAAGAATCAACTCAAGTAGCCTCAACAACCTATCATCTCCAATAGTAACATCTTTGGCATCACCGTGCTGAACTATGTCCTTAAGGACAAGCAAATGGGGAACATCATACTGACGCTCTCTGATGCGATGATATAAGGAAGACCGAGAAACCACACAAGCTAGAACCCGACTAGCTCCAAAAGATCTAATCTCATGAACTGATTGGCCAAGGCATGAATATTTGATGCAAGCGGTCTCTCACCAATAAGAATAAAGAAATGGTACCCATACTCACCGCTTTCCTACTCAAAGCATCGGCCACCACATTGGCCTTCCCGGGATGATACAGAATGGTAAAATCTTAGTCCTTTAGTAGTTCCAATCATCTCCGCTTCCTCAAATTTAAATTCCTCTGTTTGAACAAGTGCTTGAGACTTCGATGATCTATAAATACCTCACAAGACACAGCATAGGGATAATGCCTCCAAATCTTTAATGCATGAACGACGGATGCCAACTCCAAATCGTGGACATGGCAGTTCTTCTCATAGGGCTTCAACTGACGCGAAGCATAAGAAATCACTCTACCCTACTACATCAAGACACACCCAATACCAATCCTAGAAGCATCACAATACACTGTATAAGAGCCAGGCGCTAAAGGCAAAACTAGAACTGGAGCTGTGGTCAAGGAAGTCTTGAGCTTCTGAAAGCTCTCCTCACACTCCTCCGACCACCTGAACGGAGTACCTTTCTGGGTCAAGTTGGTCAAAGGCACTACGATGGACGAGAAATACTCCACAAAGAGACGATAATATCCGGCCAAGGCGAGAAAGCTCCAAATCTCAGTAGCTGAAGACGGTCTGGGCCAACTCTGAACCGCCTCAATCTTCTTTGGATCCACCTTAATCCCCTCACTGGAAACCACATGCCCCAAGAACGCCACCGAACTTAGCCAAAACTCACACTTGGAAAACTTGGCATAAAACTTCTCCTCCTTCAACCTCTCTAGTGCTATACTCAAATGTTGGGCATCCTCCTCCTGGCTACGTGAGTACACCAGGATATCATCAACGAATACTATGGAAAACAAATTAATATATGGATGAAATACACTGTTCATCAGATGCATGAATGTTGTTGGGGTGTTGGTCAGCCCGAGAGACATCACTAGGAACTCATCGTGACTGTAACGGGTCTTGAATGCCGTCTTCAAAATATCCGAGTCCTGAATCTTCAACTGGTGATACCAGACCTCAAATCAATTTTGGAGAACACCCTCACTCCCTGAAGCTGGTCAAATAGATCACCAATGCACGGCAAATGATACTTGTTTTTGATTGTAACTTTGTTCAACTGCATATAGTCTATGCAAATCCGCATAGTATCATCCTTCTTCTTCACAAACAAAACCGGTGCACCCCAAGGCGACACACTAGGCCTAATAAACCCCTTATCAAGAAGTTCATAAAACTGCTCTTTCAATTCCTTCATCTCAGCTGGTGCCATACGATACAGAGGAATAAAAATGGGTTGAGTGCCCGGCACCAAGTCAATACCAAAGTCAATATCCCTATCGAGTGGCATGCCCGACAGGTCTGCATGAAACACATTCGGAAAGTCTCGCACCACCGAAGCAGAATCAATAGTAGGGGTATCAGCACCAACATCTCTCGCAAAGGCCAAATATGAAAGACCCTTCCCAACCATCCGTTGGGCCTTCAGATAAGAAATCACCCCGCTAGGAACATAATCAATATAACCTCTCAACTCTATCCTCGGCAACCCTGGCATCGCCAACATCACGGTCTTAGCGTGACAATCCAGGATAGCATGAAATGGAGACAACCAATCAATACCCAAGACCACGTCAAAATCAACCATACTAAGCAATAAGAGATCAACTCTAGTCTCCAATCCCCCAATAGTCACCACACATGACCGATCCATAGGGTCCACAATAATAGTATTGCCCACCGACATAGATACATGAACAGGTGAAACTAAAGACTCAAGGGCCATATCCAGATAACGAGCAAAATATGATGATACAAGTGGAACTAGGGTCAAATAATATAGAAGCATCCCTGTGGTATACTGAGACAATACTTGTGATCACTGTGTCTAAAGCAACAACCTCTGGCCTGGCAGGAATAGCATAGAATCGAGCCTGACCGCCACCTGATCGGCCTCCCCCTCTAGGGCAACCTCTAGCTGCCTGAGCCCACCCCGAGCTGGCTGAGCGGGTGGTGAGGTAATTGGTGCTGAAGTCATAGTCTGACCCCTTAGCTAAGCTGGACCTCCCGAAAGGCTGGGACAATGCCTCTTCACGTGACTTCAAGATTCCTATGTGGTATTTGAGGGTTCCCCGAATTTGCATATGGCGAAGAATTTGAGATTTGCATTGGGCGGTGCCGAGACTTGCGATATTTCTATATCATTATTAATTCAACATTTTAGTATCAGAGATGTTAAAGAAACAACTTCAAATTCACAGAAGGTCTCTTTAGAGTGGGCATTTTGATTGCGGTACTATTAGGTGTTTAAGAGGGAATATAGGGCATTATGGGACTTAGAACTGTGTGGTTTCATTCTAGGATCTCTTGGGGTGAGCTTTGATTAAGCACCATAGTGTACTGGCAAGGAGAAGTGTTAACTTGAAGGCAAGTCAAGAGAAACTTGAAGTTAGTTGGTAGTGGTTTGGATCAGCATAGTAATAGAAGTGATCGGTTCCTTTGGTGTAGTGAAGCTTTACAGGTGTTTTGTGGCAATACTCTTGGATTGGGCAATTTTGGGGACTTGTTAGAGTTAGAGGGATTCAGCTCTGATGGATTAGTTATGTGCAAATGGGTTTTGAAGAGTTCTCGATGGTGTCGACCACGGCTTGAGATGAATGTCCTTTACAAGTATGAGGAGTATGTTGCATGTTGTGATATTTCTCCTAGATGGGGTCAAGTGGAAGGTTTCTAGCTGATGGAATGTGTATCCTGCTTGTGATTCAGAGTTGATAATAGGATTCTCATGTTTTCATATGATAGCATTATAGATGAGATGCGACATGTGGGATTGAGGTTTGTATGTACAAGGTTGCAGTTCCGTTTCAAATGGAAGGTCATGATTTGTATACATCATGGATGGTTTTAGATGTTTAGAAGAATGCTAGCACTATCTGGTATCACCTGAGAAGGGTGTCCATTTATGAAGGTGCATTGTGTTTCGACTTGCGGATACTTGACAAATATTACGATAATCGCCTGGCTGCCAAAGGCTGATGTTTAGATTTTGCTACATGGCACGAACGACTCATGGGATAATTGTGTATGGATGATTTGTCAGTCATTTGAGTGGTGGAGTTGGGATGGAAATGGAGATTCTTAGATTCTTGAGGTTTAGGGACCAGATGTTCTAAGAAGCAAATTATTCCTTGGTTGCGAACTGTGAAGCTGTGCTAAGAGTTAGATGGAGAATTGTATGTGTAAAGAAAGGTTATTGTGGATTTTTGGAAGGTCATTTACCTATTTCGAGAGGTCGGGAGGCCTAATGAGAATGTGTATTCTACATCAGATCGGGTTTGCTTACTCTGCGTAGCTAGTGTTGAGGGGTGTGCCATTGGCTAAAGTTGATCCTATTCATGATCTGATATATTCCATGTGTTACTCTCTTAGATTGCGATGTATTGTGCGACTGTTGACTATTTACACACATGATGTGGTTCTGCTTGGTCCTTTTGGAAAAGAATTGAGCAAGATGGCTCTTGGGATGTCGAGTTTCTAATTGAACTTGGTCGTCTTTTTCTGGTTTGTGGTATATGGTGCTATCTATTTCTCCCATTGGTTATGGTCATGCGCTTCGCGTGCTTACTATTGATACACGTGTTTGGTGAGTATGAGAATTTGGGCAATGGGTAACACATGTGGACCGGTATATTCTGATGGGGTTATGCACTACAGCGAATTTATGTTGGGATATGATCCTTTGTGCTTATTTTGTGTGATTTGTTTCTCCTCTATGAGATGGGTTCATAGCACTGCGCTTTGCGGTGGTGTATGTTGAGCTTGCGAGATGGTTCTCTCATTTGGTTCTCCTTCCATCGTCGGTTATATTCGAGTTGTTTCTTGTTTGGTGTACAACTTGCATCATATATAGCTCTAGGTGTCATTGGTGTGCCCTGTCAGTCGAGTAGCTTGCACTGGGTAAAATATGATCTTTGGACCTGGAATTTGAGCCATTAGATTTGGTTAGGGTATGTTTGGAAGAGTGATGTCACTAGTTAGCTTAGATTTTGGCTATGACTCTTGGCGTGCGAGAGAGCTCCACGATTTGTTGATCTGATGAGTCGTTATGAGTTTCTACATGTTTCTTTCATCCTTTGCAGTGCACGAAGGTTCATAACAAGGTTTTATTTGATATGAGGTATGTTGTCGGTACTTGGTTTGTTAATGAACAGCTATTATTGTCGGAAAATATTACAATTAGTACATGAGTTCTGGGGTACATTGTGTACTTATATCCTGGAATAAGGTTACGGCTTGATGCAGCTTGTTTATACTTATACATAGTATAGATGCGAGAATAGGGTCTCAGAAGGAATTTCGGATATTGGAGATTGGGTTCTAAGATTTATGGACTAAGGTTGAAGAAAGAATATTCAGTTAGGTTTTGTTGAAGGGCTAATATGGATTGAGGTGACGTGGGATTGGCTCTGTGTGTGTATCGCGAATTTATACAGTGATTTGATGGCTTTGGAACGACTCTTGGCACATTCGAAACGTATTTTAAGTGGGAGAGAATGTAATGCCCTGATCAGTCGTTTTGAGCTTTAGAATTCCATTCAGTGGTTTGAAACTTTGAGTAACCATAGGATGTATTATTACTTGCGTGTATGGTCGGTTTTGGATTTCGAGTAGTTCAGGATTGATTTGGAAGAATGAACTCTCAATTTGGAAGCTTTAAGTTGGAAGAATTGACCAAGGTTTGACATTTGGGTAAATGAACTCGAAATCGGGTTTTGATAGTTCTGATAGGTTCGTATCATAATTTTGGACTTGTGCATATGTTCGGATTTGGTTATGGAGGTTACTAGAAGAATTCGACACTATTTGTCGATAGTTGGCAATTTGAAGAACATAAGTATTCATAAGTGTGACCAAGAGTTGACTTTGATGTCATTGGACTCCAATTGGTGTTCCGAGACATTGGATACGTTGATATAGTTGAGTTGAACATGTGTGCAAAAGTTTGGAAGTAATCCGAACTGTGTAAGTGTGATTCAGACACTCTTTTGAAAGAATGAAGATTTAACAACTTAAGAGAATATTTATTTAGTTTGAGCCTCAATTCTTTGTTGTGATGTTTCCATGGGTATTTTGAGCCTTTGGATAAGTTGCGATAATGTATTTTTACTTGTTGGTATAATTGGATGGCGTCCCGAGGGGCTCGAGTGTATTTTTGGATCATTTATTGAAAGACTAGTTAAGTTAAGGATTTGGAATTTGACCATGGTAAATATCAGGTCAAGACGACCTCATTTCAGTGGTTTGAGTGTGCAAGCAGGTTCGTAGTGTATTTTATGACTGAAATGCATATATGTTTTTGTGTCTGGGAGATTTCGAATGAGTTTTGGGTCCTAAAAAGAAGAGTTTGTGATGGCTGATTTTCTGGTGCAATAATTACGAAAATACCAGTTATGTCCCTGAAATTTTCAGACTTCCTTTAAAAGTTCAAAACACCATATCTCCCTTATTTTAAGGCCAAATTGGATTGATTCAAAAGACTATCTTGGGTGCAATCTCGCAAGGATTATATTGGGCATATCAAATAAAAGTGTTGGGGTCATCTAGGATCTGATTCGAGTTAGGACAATTGTTGCATTCTTTTTACTTGTTTGGACAGTTAGTCACTTTCTTCTCACAAGGTTTTGGAGCTCGCGAAAGGCATTTTTTGAGGGAGTCTTCTTCTATTTCATTGGGGTAAGCAAACCTTGCTTGAATTTATGATTATAAAATGAATCTTTCATTGAGCTTGGCTCTAAATCAAGGAATTTTAAAGAAGAAAAGAGGGTTTTGGCTTGAAAGATAAGAAAGTGCATATTGGGGGGTTTTGGAAAAACTTTTCTAAAGTGAATAATTGGATTTTGGACTTTGATTTGCTCGGATTTGGATGAAACTTGTGTTCTTGGAATAGTATTCGAATGGATTGTCAGAATTTGTGAGTTCTGTCAAGTTCCAAGGTGCGAGCCTCGATTGACTTTTTTTGTGGACTTTGAGTATTTGATTAAAGATTCGACCTTTATCGTTTGGGTTTGCTTCCTGTGGCATTATTTAATGCTATTGAGTTATTTTTGGCTAGATTTGAGCCGTTCGGAGGTCGATTCACGCGGGAAGACATTTGTAAAGTATTGATTTGTCTTGTTTGAGGTAAAATCTTACCTAAACATGATTGAGGCACTAGTTTCTTGAGTTATTTATAATAGCTACCTGCTATGGTTGGCGCACATGTGAGGGATTGAGCCCATGTGCATGCACCGGGGTATTATCCTGCTCGGAGAAGTGCTTAGGCTACGATACACCTTGAATTGATTGGTAAGACTCATGCTATTATGTTCCTTATGTTTGTAACCCTTTATAGCTAATTGGATCATGTTATAGGTTACTATAGGTCAATCCCCTAAGTGAACATGATAATTGCTATTTCTGTGATGAAATTGCTTAATTTGAGTTATGGTAGTACACTTCGCACAGGCATACACCTTAGAATGTCACTTATATCAGCCCATGAGTATGTAATTTGATTTCTGTTTTTGATGAACATGTATTCTTGTATATATGCTTTCTGTGTGATATGGACTGGATTGGACTGATAGCACGTGGGTAGTCAGTGCGGATCCGAGTTATGATAGCATGTGAGTTGTTCGTGCGACTATTATTATTTGCATGTGAGTTGTCCATGCAGTTGTTATAATTGGCATGTAAGTTGTTCGTCCGGTTGTTATTATTGGTACATGAGTTGTCCGTGTAACACGTGAGTTGTCCGTGCAGCGTGTGGATAAGGATCCATCTCCCTAGGGTCACCCTCTCATGTTTCTCCCTTGATGGTGTACACGCCGGTTATGAGAAACCGACGAGTTTCTGGTTGATGTGGATTTTGGTAAAGCTGATCATTGGTTGGACTTTGCATCTCTATTCTATTTGTAAACTCTTTTGATGTATACATGATTTTCTGCATATCTTCTCTATATGTACTTGTTGAAGGATTAATTGATATTTCACGCATTCTTCTCTATATGAAACTGTAGAAGGATTATTTGGTACTTTAGGCATATCTTCTCTATATGCAAGTTTGATGATTTGATGATATTAGACACATATCTTCTCTATATGTTGGATTATTAATTGATTTGGGACTTAGCACATTATCTCTTTGTGTACTGATGTGGTTTTATCGTGTTATATAATTAGATGGCACCATTGTGTCACACCCCAACCTTGGGAGGTGAGACCGGCACTCGATGCCTGTAGGCCCACGTGAACCCCGACGTTAGTTCTTACTTCTTCATATTCATCCAATCCAGGGAAACTAAGGCCTCCAAGTAACAATACCAGAATTTTAATGTATACAACTAATTAGCAAAAGAAACATAGACATTCCATACATATTTACAATTGTAACAGAGTCATACTTCCACCTTTTTACATAAAACCAAACTCTAGTCTACAAGCCTCTAAGAGGATCAAAGAGTTAAACATATATACAACTTGGTCAGGACGGGGCCCCACTGTATCTAGAATATTTAGAACATATGCTTCAAAATCTATCGACCTTCGAACAGCTACTCCGGAGAAGTGGAGAGCAACAACGAATCAACTGAATCGTACGCCTACTGGAGAGGGGCGCCATCGGGTCTATTTGTACCTGTGGGCATGAACACAATGCCCAAAGCGAAGGGCGACAATACAGAAAAATATATCGAGTATGTAAGACTAAAAATAGAAATCAGAGACATAGAATAAGAGATACAAGGGCTTGCTTTCAACCCGGGTACTGTAGTGTTATAGACATAAAAGTATGCAAGCTTTATGAAGGGCTAAGCCACTCGTGGAGATTATACATTGAATCCAATATAACATTACTTAGCAATGCTTAGGGCATATCACTTTATATCGTAGCTGACCTCGCAAAGGGCTTGGTAAGTTTCTTTCCTCTCATTACAACCTACCCGGCAACGCATCGCCATCTGACTGGAAGTGCTAAAAGCCGGTGAGACATTTGAGAAAATCTAGTCACGTGCAATTGCCTCCTCTGCCCGACAATGCATCACCATCTGATTGGAAGCGCTAAAAGCCATGCTTACCAAGCTTTATTTAGGTATGGGATTTAACACATTGTTGTGCGCTTGTGAAATTCAAGAATTGAATAGGTTATTAGTAAGTAACATTAATAATTCTTGCAACTGTTACATCGTTGAGGTTAGTTATGATACTCAGTACATGGAGTCGGTTGTACTCATACTACACTTCTGCACCTTTCGTGCAGATTTGGAGCTGAGCTGCTGTGGATGGCGGAAGCTGGCATTAAAGATGTACCTATTTTTTATATTGCTACCACTTATCCTTGGGAGCTTTTAATTATGTAAGGCCCTGTAAAAGTTCTCCAAGAATTTAAGTTCTTATGGTGTCAAGGTAAGCTAATCTACCACAACATGGATTTCTTGATTGTGAAATGCATCGTGAAATTAGTAGAAGAATTTGCCGAAAACAAAGATTATGTGGTCCATTATGCAATGGAGGATCTGTTACGGTGACCAAGAAATCACCACAGAATGAATCAGAAGCCACTCAAGTTTGCTGATCATTTTGTGGCCATTCTGCTACCATGAAATTGCATCGTAGGTCTGACCAGACCCAACCTAGAATTTGAAGACCATTTTGTGGCCATTCTGCTGGCCGCGGATCCATTCTGCTACCGCAAAATTGCATCGCAGAATTGACATACCATTTTGAGGCCATTCTCCTGGCCACATATTTGTTCTGCTACCACGAAATTGCACCATATAATTGACATCGGGGGGTTATTTTTGGAAATTTTCTTATCCGACTATATTTGAAATAAGGCCTTAGGGGGTCATTTTATAAGACATAACTTGATGTTTTAGAGTGAGCATATAAATTTAGAGAGGGAGGGAGAAGATCTATCAAATTATACTCTCCAATTCTTGCTCAAACCTTGGAAATTCAAGAGGGAAACTCACAAGACCTTCTACTTACAAGGTAAGACTTCATCCCTAGCTTTAATACAAAGTTTAATAATGGGTTTAAGTAGTATGTTATCATGGCGGGGATTGTGGGATGGTGATCGGAAGCTATAAGCCCTCAATCTCGAATTTCGGAGTGTGTGAAGACCAGGAAATGTGATTTTGGTGGGTTTGAAGCAAATGGTTGGGCATGCATGTGACCAATGATGGTTGATGGGTGTTATAGGGATATTGTATATTGGTTGGCTGCTTGAAAATTCATGGTGAAGGTAGAGGAATTTCTATTATGGGACCTTGAAATTGATTTCGCAAATTAGGTGTTTGATGAAATGTCAGAATGGGATAAATTTAAGAACACCTTCCTAACTATGGTTAAATTTGGTTATTTTTCTATAGACTGAGGTTGCTAGGAGTGTGGAATGTTATAGTAACTCTAAGGGAAATCTTAATTGAGGTGTGTTGGCTAAACTCCCATTCCAGAATCGGAATCCACGAGTTCCTCGTAAGTTCTAAATGTGGTTTGTTCAATCGATTTTCCTACGATTTTAAATTTCTTCCGATGTTAGATTTGCCTAAAAGCTTATGTACTCGAGTCGTGTTCAAATATACCTTATCATATTATGCTCCCCTTAGTGGGAAAATGTTCAAATATGGTTGTTGTAACTAATGCATATGATTTGAATCCATGTTTCTATCGTAAATCACCATGCTCTCCTTTATAAGTATTTTCAATGTGTTTTGAGTTCTTACATACTCCTGAGTTGAAACTGTATATTGCCCTTTGGGAAAAGTATTTCAAGAATAAATGGTATATTAATCGTTTATGATTTTAACTCGTGCTTCGATTGCTAGTCATTTTGCACCATTCTTTGGAAAGATATCCATTGTGTTTAAAGCCTTCATTACTAATGAATTTAAAGCTATGATTTCCGGAATGTCTATATATTGTTGTTTATGATAGTGATTAGTGGGAGTAAGGAAACAAAAGTGTGAAGTATGAAATACGGCCATCGTGCCATGAATGAAGAACTTTAAGTATGGCCAAGAGAGCCAATGAAATTATGATGTTGTGAGAGGTTAAAAGTGCTAATGAAGCAATATATGGTATGAAAGGTTATGAGATGAATGCATTTACACTTCTATTTCCTTTATATACAAAAATTATATTGGAAGTATCATTAGCAAGCCGAGGAAGGATGAGTTGTAATGGACCACACCCTAAACTACACGTGCTGGTGTATGAATTGATTGAGATTATTCCCTTTAATTGGGATGAGATTGATGTGTAATTGGGATGAGATTTTTGCTGGCCTTGGATTGGATGTCGACTCACACGACATATGTGGGGAGACGACCTAGCTGATCAGGTGGTGATCAGATGCCATGTTGTGCGCATAGTGGTTCTTCCTTCTTATTATCATATTTTATTCGCAGCACCACGTCAATACACATTGATTCGTGGAGATATGGCTGTCGATCGAGTTTGTGATCAGACTCCATGCCTCGTGCATGGTGTGATGATCGGAGGCTAATGATCTCCCAACCAAAAATGTTAATTTCTTATTTTGAAAATTGTTGTGTTTTAACTTGCATTTGGACATTGGTTTTTCCTTGTTGCTTTCATGATTATCCCCTTCTATATTTGTATTCTATTTCTAGAGAAGGTACTTTTACATACTAGTACTATTTCATATGTACTAACGTCCCTTTTGCCGGGGGCGCTGCATCTTTAATTGATGTAGGTGGTTCCTCAGCAGGCGACTCTGATCCTCGTTAGTAGTTACCCTCTACTCGGCAAATTTTGGTTAGCCCTACTCTATTTCGAGGCCTTGTGTCACTTGACATTGTACATTGTTTTTTGAGGTATAGTCGGGGCCTTGTCACCAGCATTTTCATACTACTCTTCTATTATACTTAGAGGCTCCGTAGACATGCTTTGGGTGGTGTTCGATTTTGGGTAAACTAGAAATGTTTGTATTTGTTAACCATGTTTTCTCCTCATAAATATGAACTTGTAGTATTTTTGAAATTTTAAATGAAGCTCTTATAGGTAATGGAAAAAGGATGTGGTTCACTTTACTCTTCTCATGTCTATTTCTTGTCGTTGATTCTTAAATTGTTCATGGGTAAGGTTGGGTAGAAGGCATCAAGTAGGCTTGCTTGACTGGGATGTCTCGGTCGAGCCAGTTGTGCTCCCCAAGGTCGGGGTGTGAAAATCTTGGTATCAGATACTAAGGTTTTAAAGTGTCCTAGGATGTCTCGGAGCCATGTCTAGTAGAGTCCTTATTATCGGTGTGTTGTCAACCACATCTATAATCAGGAGGCTACTTAGACATTTAGGAATGTCACCCTTCTTTAATATTTTAGATCATGTGATAGAGCTCAATATAGGAAGCTAATTTCCCCCATCATGTCTCCTTTTCCAGATGAATAGACCTCAAGTTCGAAGCAGTGGGGAAGGAGTGACCCCGTTATTGATCGAGACATGGAGGGATTGGAAGAACTAGTTACTAGGGGAAGTACCATTGTTCCCGTCAATGTCACCACGCCATCGGATCATGTGGCACGAGCACCTAGGAAACGAAAGAGGATTGTTTTTACCAATAAGCCGGAATGTTGGATTTGTAAGAAGCACCACCTGGGGATATATTGGATGAATCTTGACATATTTTATGGTTGTGCAAAGAGAGGGAACAAGAAGAACAAATGCCCTAGTCTGGGTACACCCAGCCCGGTCTACCCGACATGCAGGAGGGAACATTTGGCATCGTGTCGCAAGTATACTCAGGAGCGTATTAGGGTTGGCAGGCTTGGGCAATTCCAGAGCCCTACACAGCAAATCGGTACAAAGAGTGTTACTTCCCCCATGGGGGCCTGGAAGAAGGATATGGGGGATGCTTATGATGTATGTAAAAAAGGCAAATATCAAGTCAGTGGGACGAGCCAGCTTAGCAGACCTCATCCTCATTGCGAGAAGTTTAGGGGGTGTCATTCGGGGGTATGCCACTATTTTACCAATGCATGTTATAAGTGTGAAGTCGAGGGGCATCAGTTAAGGAACTGCCCCGGCAACCTAAGGTCACCAAGTAAGTCACTCATTAGTACATCATTATGAGCACCACATAATTTTCCTTATCGTATATGCACATATATATTGAAGAGCCAGCATAAACATGATCTTGACACGATATTGACTCACCAAACATCACATGTACCTACTTTTTGAATGAGACGCACTATTCGTGGAGCCTCTTTACCATAATTATCTTACACACAACCTCTTAAGGAATTTAGTTCTATAATGATTTCCTTGAATCAGGTTATAACCCTAGGTTAATACTTTTAACTTGCTCCTCCCAATTCTCAACAAAGGACATTACTTGACTAGATTCTTATGGGATTCTCTATTTCAAATGAATAACATCTTTTGTATTGTGCACGTACCCTTCTAGCATTAACCTACATGACATCAAGTCAAATGTAAAGCAACCTTGAGTTGAGACCTTTCTTAACCCTCTCTCTCTCTCTCTCTCTCTCTCTCCCCCTGTGTACATACGGTTTAAGCAATCACTTTACTCCCTTTGTGAACATAATCATGAACCCTTTTTCATTATCTAGTAACATAAGAGCATATCTTAGCGCCTATCATATGTGTACATGTCAATCGAAAGGGTGGTCACTTGTCCGCATAAGGTTTCTCTGAAATTTGAGATCCTCACAATTCGCCATAGGAAGATCTTTTGTTTGCCCATCTAGTGTAACTTTTATTCCACCTAGTTCATTCCTCAGCAAGTAACTCACCTCGTTCCTTGTATTATATCTTCCCATGACATTGCCTGGTATTGCAGCTTGAGTGTTATTATGGCAAAACGTGTCTAGCTCATAACAAGTGTTCATTTTCTCTTTACACCTATGCAACATGTTCTGACTGTGTTCCTTAGTTAGTAACTTCATTGTGCTAGTCTCCCAATACTTGTGGGATAACCATGAGAGAGTGCGTCCTTCTCGTAGGATTCTTAAGGGGCTCTCCATCAATCCAGAATGCACTTTTGGGTTTATCATAGCATCACGTCTGTTTCTCATGTTTGTCCTATTCGTCATTAGCATTTGTACTTTCCCAGTCACAAACCTGTGGCAAACTCATTATGAACGTTCGTAAACCTTCACTATTTACTCTATAGTACCTCCTAGGGTCTGATATCTTTAACGCTCGGCTTCAAGAATTATTTACTATGCCATTGTCATGTACCAGGAATTTACCTTCCCTAGTATTCCATATCCTAGGGTGGACGAGGGTTAATCTTTCGCATTTCCCTCCAGAGCATCACATTAACCATTAGAACCTCTCTAACCAATGCATGATTTCATCCCAATCTTAGGATGTCCTAAATGCATGGTCTCACTCTTGTGTGGTTGAACTTAAGTAGCGTTATCGCGACCTTTCCTTCCCTACTTAGGGTGGATGTTCCAGATTTTGACTCATGTTTTGAATGTCTCAACTTGAGGGACAAGTCTATCATATCTCTAGTTCTCTCGTGTAAGATCAACTATCGGGACAGGTTAAGTTGCCAGAGTAATAACCTCACAGGTGCTCAACCTCTTTTTCAACCTCATGGGCTTGGGGCGTAGATTCCTCGTGTCAATTACTGTTAAGAGTGTAATTTTGAAAACCTCCATCACTTTCATGGTGCAAGAATCTTCTCATTTCGAGTTAAACTGATTTTCCTTACACTCAATGAGACATCTTATGTCACGTACTTGGCTATTTCTCCTTAGACTTATCATTGACAAACTGGGCACATATGGCATGAAGAACAAATCACTATCTCTTTCATGACTACTCGTCCCCCCAAGAGTAACCTATGCAATTTTCTTTATCCTCCCGGTCATGCCTCCCATATATCACATGTCTATACCAACTCACATCTTTTACATCCTAGGATCATCTACATGGTTCTCGCATTATTCATACGCACTAGTTGACTCTAGGTCTCATCTAGTCGAGTCAACAATGTTACCGCCATGATTATCTATGACAGCATTACTGGGGGTTAACCTTCATATCCTTTAGGATAAAACTTCTAAAAATGCCGCTACTCAACACATTGATGGATTCATGAACAATTCCAACTCAATCTCAAACCTCGTTGTTCCTATTTGTGTTAAATATATTGAGGGTTGAAGGTTCAAATATGTCAAAGATGAAGTATCATTCCATTATCAATCATACTAGGCAGGAAACTCTATGTCATATTCATTCAAACACATCATAGAATAAGGAGGAGGAGGAGGACGTTGAAGGCCGCCAAAAGTCCAAAATTCGGATGTTTGTCCTAGAGATTTGGAGTGGGAGGAAGTGAATGGGTGTTCTTGGGATTTTCTTCATGAAGAAGTTATGTAATTTGTTAAGAAATGTAAATTGTGTCCAAGGAATATTGGGCCTTATGGAATTCTGAGGAAGATTGGTCAAGTGGCGTATAGGCTCAAGCTACCTCAAGATATGTCCATAGTATACCCAGTGTTTCATGTGTCTATATTGAAAAGGTAGTTAGAGACCCTTCGCTCTTCGTCCCGGTGGAGGCTAGTGAAGTTAATAAAGAATTGACTTATGAGAGGCACCTAATTGTCATCCACGTTAAACAAGTTTGGAAGTTGAGGAAATAAAGAGATTGCCTCCGTCAAAGTGCAATGGCGAAGTCTATGAGTCGAGGAGGTCACCTCGGAGCCCCAGGGTGTTCGGAAAGAAAATATTCTTACTTGTTTGTATAACCAAATTATTGTCTTTAGAAAAGAAAAAAAAGGTGTACTTCCTATTATTATGATTTAAACATGTACACCTTATGTTGAGATACCACTTTTTGATGATGTAATGCTGAGATTTGTGTCAAATATATATTGTGATGTTTCATGGGATTGAGGATGTGTTGTTAGGATTGGTTTCTAGGGCTCTCTGACGGGTGGATAGGCCCAAATGCAGGGGAAACTCTGTCGAAATTTCTAGAAATTTGAGGAGTTAGTCCAATTTGAAGCAATTGTTATGTAAAAAAAGAGCTAAGTCATATTGGGTGTATTGTGGCAGACCCTAACTCTCATTCCAGGATGAATGATCCTAAGCGAGGGAGGATGTAAGGTCTCGTAAAAGTTCTCCAAGAAATTAAGTTCTTATGGTGTCAAGGTAAGCTAATCTACCACAACATGGATTTCTTGATTGTAAAATGCATCGTGGAATTGGTAGAAGAATTTGCCGAAAACGAAGATTATGTGGTCCATTATGCTATGGAGGATCTATTACAGTGACCAAGAAATCACCACAGAATGAATCAGAAGCAACTCAAGTTTGCTGATCATTTTGTGGCCATTCTGCTGGCCACAGATCCATTCTGCTACCATGAAATTGCATCGCAGATCTGACCAGACCCAACCCAAAATTTGAAGACCATTTTGTGACCATTCTGCTGACCGCGGATCCATTCTGCTACCGCAGAATTGCATCACAGAATTGACATACCATTTTGAGGCCATTCTCCTGGCCACATATTTGTTCTGCTACCACGGAATTGCACCATATAATTGACATCGGGGGGTTATTTTTAGAAATTTTCTTATCCGACTCTATTTGAAATAAGGCCTTAGGGGGTCATTTTATAAGATATAACTTGATGTTTTAGAGTGAGGATATAAATTTAAAGAGGGAGGGAGAAGATCTATCAAATTATACTCTCCAATTCTTGCTCAAACCTTGGAAATTCAAGAGGGAAACTCACAAGACCTTCTAGTTACAAGGTGAGACTTCATCCTAGCTTTAATGCAAAGTTTAATAATGGGTTTAAGTAGTATGTTATCATAGCGGGGATTGTGGGATGGTGATCGGAAGCCATAAGCCCTCAATCTCGAATTTGGGAGTGTGTGAAGACTAGGAAATGTGATTTTGGTGGGTTTGAAGCAAATGGTTGGGCATGCATGTGACCAATGATGGTTGATGGGTGTTATAGGGATATTGTATATTCGTTGGCTGCTTGAAAATTCATGGTGAAGGTAGAGGAATTTCTATTATGGGACCTTGAAATCGATTTCGCATATTACGTGTTTGATGAAATGTCAGAATGGGATAAATTTAAGAAAACCTTCCTAACTATGGCTAAATTTGGTTATGTTTCTATAGATTGAGGTTGCTAGGAGTGTGGGACATTATAGTAACTCTAAGGGAAAGCTTAATTGAGGTATGTTGGCTAAACTCCCATTCTAGAATCGGAATCCACGAGTTCCTCGTATGGTCTAAATGTGGTTTGTTCAACCGATTTTCCTACGATTTTAAATTTCTTCCGATGTTAGATTTGCCTAAAAGCTTATTTACTCGAGTCGTGTTCAAATATACCTTATCATATTATGCTCCCCTTAGTGGGAAAATGTTCAAATATGGTTGTTGTAACTAATGCATACGATTTGAATCCATGTTTCTATCGTAAATCACCATGCTCTCCTTTATAAGTATTTTCAATGTGTTTTGAGTTCTTACATACTCCTGAGTTGAAACTGTATATTGCCCTTTGGGAAAAGTATTTCAAGAATAAATGGTATATTAATCGTTTATGATTTTAACTCGTGCTTCGATTGCTAGTCATTTTGCACCATTCTTTGGAAAGATATCCATTGTGTTTAAAGCCTTCATTACTAATGAATTTAAAGCTATGATTTCCGGAATGTCTATATATTGTTGTTTATGATAGTGATTAGTGGGAGTAAGGAAACAAAAGTGTGAAGTATGAAATACGGCCATCGTGCCATGAATGAAGAACTTTAAGTATGGCCAAGAGAGCCAATGAAATTATGATGTTGTGAGAGGTTAAAAGTGCTAATGAAGCAATATATGGTATGAAAGGTTATGAGATGAATGCATTTACACTTCTATTTCCTTTATATACAAAAATTATATTGGAAGTATCATTAACAAGCCAAGGAAGGATGAGTTGTAATGGATCACATCCTAAACTACACGTGCTGGTGTATGAATTAATTGAGATTATTCCCTTTAATTGGGATGAGATTGATGTGTTGAGATTAATTGGGATGAGATTGTTGCTGGCCTTGGATTGGATGTCGACTCACACGACATATGTGGGGAGACGACCTAGCTGATCAGGTGGTGATCAGATGCCATATTGTGCGCATAGTGGTTCTTCCTTCTTATTATCATATTTTATTCGCACCACCACGTCAATCCACATTGATTTGTGGAGAGATGGTTCAGCCGATCGAGTTTGTGATCGGACTCCATGCCTCATGCGTGGTGTGATGATCGAAGGCTAATGATCTCCCAACCAAAAATGTTAATTTCTTACTTTTAAAATTGTTATCTTTTAACTTGGCATTTGGATATCATTGGTTTTTCCTTGTTGCTTTCATGATTATCCCATTTTGATATTGGTATTCTATTTTATAAGAGGGTACTTTTACATACTAGTACTATTCCATATGTACTAACAACCTTTTGTCGGGGACGCTGCATCTTTAAATGATGCAAGTGGTTCCTCAGCAGGCAGCTCCGATCCTCGTTAGCAGTTACCCTCTACTCGGTAGATTTTGGTGAGCCCTACTCTATTCCGAGGCCTTGTGTCCCTTGACATTGTACATTGTGTTTTGAGGTATAGCCGGGGCCTTGTTACCGGCACTGTCATATTATTCTTTTGTTGTACTTAGAGTCTCTGTAGATATATTGTGGGTGATATTCGATTTTGGGTAATGAACTAGAAATATTTGTATTTGTTAAACATGTTTTCCCCCCATAACTATGAACTTGTAATATTTTTGAAATTGTAAATGAAGCTCCGATAAGTAATGGAAAAAGGATGTGGTTTACTTTACTCTTCTTATGTCTATTTCTTTTCACGGATTCTTAAGTCGTTCATGGGTAAGGTTGGGTAGAAGGCATCAAGTAGGCTTGCTTGACTGGGATGTCTCGGTCGAGCGCCAGTCGCGCTCCCCAAGGTCGAGGCATGACAGATTCATACGTTGTTTATGTACATTCCAAATAGATGTTGTATTTATTTTTGTATTAGCTTTGTAAATTTAAATCTTAGTGGCTCGTTACTTGTACTACCAATCGTTGGGATATTATATGCAAAGTTTAGCTAATTCATTTATTGATTATTTATGATCCTCATTAGAATTCTGTAATTGTTGTTTGGCTTACCTTCGGGTTGGATTACGTGTCATCATGACTAGGTGGAATTTGGGTCGTGACAAGTTGGTATCACAACTCTAGGTTTTACGAGTCATGACCAAGTGTCTAGTAGAATCTTGCAAATCGATATGATGACGTCTTCGAAAGGCTATATGGCATCTAAGAAACTTCCCATCTTTCCTTTTTTATCGTGCAACTTTATTTCAGTTTGAAGATTACATCTTCTATTTCTTTCTATTCAAGTGTATATGATGTTGAACATTCAGTATCAGCTGTGCACCGACGGCTTGCAATGTCATGGATGAGATGCTGAGATGTGTTTTCTATGTTATGGAGGTAGGCCAGTCTGGAGGACTTGAGGCCAGGTTCATACCACAGCTTGGACTCGGTAGTTTCAATTGTGTGAGTATGTGCATTTGAATATGTCCGGTAGAGTCCCTAGGAGTGAGATTGATGGCTCAGTGATTTGCAAGATTGCTATATGATGAGTATTATGTGACTGAGGAATATTCTTAGATGGATGTGAGAAGAAGAATTTACTATTGTTGACTATTTACACACATGATGTGGTTCTACTTGGGCCTTGTGGCAAAGATTGAGCGAGATGGCTCTTGGGAGTCGAGTTGCTTATTGCACTTGGTCGTTTTTTTCCTGTTTGTGGTATATGGTGCTATTTGTTTCCCCCATTGGTTACGATCATGCGCTTCACACTTACTTTTGATACACGTGTTTGGTGAGTGTGAGAATTTGGACAATGGGTAACCCGTGTGGACCTTTATGTTTGGATCGTGTTATGCACCGCAGCGGAGTTATGTTGTTATACAATCCTTTGTGCTTATTTTGTGTGTTTTGTTTCTCCTCTATGAGATGGGTTCATTGCATTGCGTTTTGTGGTGGTATCTGTTGAGCTTGTGAGATGGTTCTCTCATTTAGTTCTCCTTCCATCATCGGTTACATTCAAGTTGTTGCTTGTTTGGTACATGAATTGCATCGTATGTAGCTCTAGGTGTCAGTCGAGTAGCTTGCACTGGGTAAAATGAGATTTTTGGACCTAGAACTTGAGCCATTAGATTTGGTTAGGGTATGTTTGGAAGAGTAATGTCACTAGTTAGCTTAGAATTTAGATATGATTCTTGGCGGGGGAGAGAGCTCCAGGACTTGTTGATCTGATGAGTGGTTATGAGTTTCTACATGTTTCTTTCATCCTTGGCAATGTGCGAAGGTTCAGAACAAGATTTATTTGATATGAGGTATGTCGGCGGTACCGGGTTTGTTAATGATCAGCTATTATAGTCAAAAGATATTACTATGAATGCATGAGTTATGGGGCATATCGTGTGATTATATCCTGGAATAAGGTTACTGCTTGATGTAGCATGTTTAGACTTATACAGTGTATAGATGTGAGAATTGGGTCTTAAAAGGAATTTTGAATGTTGGAGATTGGGTACTAAGGTTTATGACTAAGATTGAAGAAAGCATCTTTAGTTAGGTTGTGTTGACGGACATATTTGGATTGAGGTGACGTAGTATTACCCATGTGTATGTGTTTGTGAGTTTATACAATGATTTGATGGCTTAGGAATGACTCTTGGCACGTTCGAGGACGAACGTATGTTTAAATAGGAGAGAATGTAATGACCTGACTGGTCATTTTGAGCTTTAACGTTCCATTCGGTGGTTTGAGATTTTGAATACCTTCATATGATGTATTATGACTTGCGTGTATGGCCGGTTTTGATTTTCAAGTGGTTCGAAATTGATTTGGAAGAATGGCTCTCGATGTGGAAGCTCTACGTTAGAAGAGCTAACCAACGTTTGACGTTTGGGTAAACAGACTCGGAATCTAGTTATGATGGTTCAGATAGGTTCGTGTGATGATTTTGGATTTGTACGTATGTTCGGATTTGATTTTGGAGGTTCCTAAAAGAATTCGACACTATTTGTCAAAAGTTAGCAATTTGAAGAACTTAAGAGCTCATAAGTTTCACCAAGAGTTGACTTTGATATTATTGGACTACAATTGGTGCTCCAAGATATTGTATAGGTATATATAGTTGAGTTGAACATGTGTGCAAAAGTTTGGAAGTAATCTGAAGCATGTGAGTGTGATTCGGATACTTTTTTGAAAGAATGAAGATTTAACAACTTGAGAGAAATTCTATTCAGTTTGAGCCTCGATTCGTTGTTGAGATGTTCCCGTGGGTATTTTGAGCCTTTGGATAAGTTGGGATAAAGTATTTGTATTTGTTGGTATGATTGGTTGGGGTCCCGAGGGGCTCCGGTGTGTTTTGGATCTTTGGTTGAGAAACTAGTTAAGTTTTAATTTGGAATTTGACCATGGTAAATATCTGGTCAAGACAACCTCTTTTCAGTGTTTTGAGTGCGCGATCAGGTCCGTATCTTGTTTTATGATTGAAATGCATATATGGTTTGTGTCCGGGAGATACTGAATGAGTTTTGGGTGCTACAACGAAGATTTTGTTATTGCTGATTTTTTGGTGCAATAATTACGAAAATACCAATTATGTCCCTGAAATTTTCAGACCTCAACTTTAACATATCATATCTCCCTCATTTTAAGGCCAAATTAGGTGATTCAAAATGTTACTTGAGTATAATCTTGCAAGGATTATGTTGGGCTTAAAATGTGAGTTTTGGGATCATAGGATCTGATTCGAGCTAGGACAGTTGCTGCATTTTTTTAACTTGTTCCGAGATTTAGTCACTTTTTCTCACAAGGTTTTGGAACTCGGGAAGAGGCGATTTTGTAGGAATTTTTTTTACTTCATTGGGGTAAGTAAACCTAACTCGAATTTATAATTATAACATGAATCTATTATTGATTTTGGCTCAAAATCAAGGTACTTAAAAGAAGAAAAGAGAGTTTTGGCTTGGAAGATAAGAAAGTGCATATTGGCGGTCTTTGGTAAAACTTTACTAAAGTGAATAATTGGGTTTTGAACAACGATTTGGACTCAGATTTGGATGAAACTTGTATGATTGGACTCGTATTCTAATGTGTTATCGGAATTTGTGAGTTTTGTCAGGATCCGGGATGTGGCCCGGTTAACTTTTTCCTTAACTTTGAGTATTTGATTAAATATTCAACCTTTATCGTTTTGGTTTAATTCCTATTAAATTATTTGATGTTATTGAGTTACTTTTTGCTAGATTCGAGTCATTCAGAGGTCGATTCGCGCGGGAAGGTATTTTTAGAGTATTGATTTGGCTTCTTTGAGGAAGTATCTTATCTAAACTTGTATTGAGGCACTAGTTTCGTGAGTTATTAGTTATAGCTGCGTGCTATGAGTGGCACACATATGAGGAGCGGAGCCCATGTGCATGCACGGGGATGTTATCCATGCTCGAGGAAGTGCTTAGGCAACGATACACCTTGAAATGATTGTTTAGCCTCATGCTATTATGTTTCTTATGTTTGTACCCCTTTATGAGCTAATTGGATCATATTAGAGGTTCTATATAGGTTAATCCCTTGGTTGAACGTGATAACTGCTATTTCTGTGATAAAATTGCTTAATTTGAGCTATGGTTGTACACTTCGCGCAGGCATACACCTTAGCATATCACTTATATTAATCCACGAGTATATAATTTGGTATCCGTTGTTCATGAACATGTATTCTTGTACATATGCTTTTTGTGTGATATGGACTAGACTGGACTGATAGCACGTGAATGGTCCGTGTGGATCCGAGTTATGATGGCACGTGAATTGTCCGTGCGGTTGTTGTTATTGGCACGTGAGTTGTCCGTGTTGTTGTTCTTATTGGCGTGTGAGTTGTCCCTGCGGTTTTTATTGTTGGCACATGAGTTTTCCGTATAGCGTGTGGATAAGGATCCATCCCCCTTGGGTCACCCTCTCATATTTCTCTCTTGATGGTGCACACGCAGGTTATGAGAAACTGACGGGTTTCTAGTTGATGTGGATTTTGGTAAAGTTAATCATTGGTTGGACTTTGCATCTCTTCTCTATTTGCAAACTCCTTGGATGTATACATGAGTTTTTGCATGTCTTCTCTATATGCACTTGTTGAAGGATGAATAGCTATTTCACGTGTATCTTCTCTATATGAAACTATGGAAGAATTATTTGATACTTTACGCATATCTTCTCTATATGCAAGTGTGATGATTTGATGATTTAATGATATTGGACACATATCTTCTCTATATGCTGGATTGTTAACTGATTCAGGACTTAGCACATTATCTCTTTCTGCGATATGGTTTTATCTATGTTATATGATCAGATGGCACCATTGCTGTGTACTTGTGAAATTTAGGAAGTGAACAGACTATTGGCGAGTATCATTAATATTTCTTGCCACTATTACCTCGCACAGGTTAGTTATGATACTTGCTGAGTAAATAGGGTCGATTGTACTCATACTACACTTCTGCACCTTGCGTGCAGATCTTGGAACTGAGCTGCTATGGATGGCGGAAGCTGGAATTAATGATGTACCTACTTTTTGGATATAGCTACCACTTGTCCTTGGTAGCTTTGGATTCGTACTCTGTTTTTGTATATTCCAAACAGATATTATATTTATTTTCATACCAGCTTTATAAATCTAATTCTTAGTGGCTCATGATTTGTACTACCAATCCTTTGGATATTATATGGAAACTTTAGCTATTTCATTTAATGATTATTTATGATCCTTATAAGAATTGTGTAACTATTGTTTGGCTTACCCAGCTTGTTGGGTTAAGTGTCATCACGACTAGGTGAAATTTGGGCCGTGACAGGAACATGGCACCTAATGCCTTAAACTTGTGAATAAGTGAACCAATATTTCCTTTCACTTTTAGACTTGGACAATTCATGATTCATGGAAAAAATAAATATTTAAGAAATTAGATCATTTACATTCAGCTCCCTGCCCAAAAATCTTCTCAAAATATCATACATAGTTTCATGAATAAAATGATAATGCTCTAAATGTAAATACATGACCCACAATGTACTGAATACCAAAGTGCATGAATAAGCTAGACTCAAATTTTCCACTGGAACTATAGCGGGCTCATCATAGCAGCAGGAAATGAGAGGGAGGTGCCTAGAAAAAATTTGCATTGTCAAGTAATAGCTATACCTGCATCTATTAAAAAATGTGGCGACCCTGATAAAAGAGATGTAAGTATATATGGGATATTACTCGTATGTGTAGCTAAATTCCTTCACATAAAAGGAGACAAGAAACATATATAGAGGCAAACATGAAGGAGTAATATGCAATGTAATACAAGTAAATATTTCATAAAAAGAAATATTTGTAATGACCGACCGTTCGTTTTGCTCTAGCATTTCGTTCGATGGTGGTTTAAGGCCTTGAGCAACTTCATATGATGCACTATGACTGGCGTGTATGGTTGGTTTTAGTTGTCGAGAGGTTCCAGAATGATTTGGAAGAGTGATTCTCAATTTGGAAGCTTTAAGTTAGAAGAGTTTACCAATGTTTGACTTTTGAGTAAACGACCTCGGAAATGGGAATTGATGGTTCCAATAGGTTCATATGGTGATTATGGACTTGGGCGTATGTCCGAATTTGGATTTGGAGGTTCCTAGATTGATTTGGCTCTAATTGGCGAAAGTTAGAAATTTGAAGGGTTGGAAAGTTCATAGGTTTGAACTCTCTTATGCATGTTATTATTCATCTGAATTTTATCATTATGTCCAGATGCAACTTTATCATATCATCTCATATGCATATACATGATTTAGAGAGTTGGATATCGAAGAAAGTTGAGAATTTTGGCACCAAGGACATGATGAGCGGATTTTGATTATTGATAATATTATTAGTGGATCGGGTTACACGCCGCAACGACGCTTGGATATGTATTCGTCCCTCCGAACTCAGGTGATTACCTATGTTACTTTGGCCCCTGTGAGCACAAGCACGAGATTGGTGCAAGTTTGGACACTTAGCTATTGTCGAAAACATGGATTTCTGTTGTGAGGTATCAAGATTGGATCATGAGCATGCATTGGTAGCTTAGACTCATGCATTGACTCTTATATACGTTGATAATGGATCGTGAGTATGCATTGGTAGCTTAGACACTTGCATTGGCTCTTATATACTTTGATATTGGATCATGAGCACGTATTTATAGCTATACTTATGCAGAGGCTCTTATACACATTTGAATGTTATTCGACTTACATCATAAAAATGAAATAACTAAGAAACAAATATTGTACTCCATTTCTTTGTTTAAGAAGCATGCCTAAATCTCAAATTTTACTATACCATTGCTTTTGGACTTGACTGATGATATTATGCCTTATCACATGCTCTGTTTATGTTTTAATACACTTAATGAACTGATAGTAGGTGTTAGTGTCGACCCCTCATCACTGATTCTTCAAGGCTAGACTTGATACTAAGAACCATGGTTTTGTACTCATACTACACTTTTACACATTTTGTGCAGGTTTTGAGACAGGTATTATTGGTACTCTTTGAGCTGAGTAGGAGTATTTTGTTGCAAACTTCATGGTGAGCTGCTCTATTTGATCTGATCCGCAGCACATGGAGTCCCCTCCCCTCTTCCCTACTTATTCATTTATGTCTATGTATATTTTTTCTGGACAGATGTTGTTGTTCAGTTGAAACTAGTTACTCTTATTAGATGCTCGTGAAGTATTGACACCGAGTTTTGGTTATTGTTAGATAGTTGTGGTCGTATTTAGACACTTTTGTTGAATTGTACTTACGATATTGAATTCACATTGATTTTCGCATTGTTATTTATGTCACGAAATAGTTAATGGATAAATAATTGGATTTTATGGTTGTTGTTGTATATTGGCTTTCTAGCGAGCGAATTAGGTGCCATCACAAACTTTGGTGAAATTTTGGGTCGTGACAAGTTGGTATCAGAGCTCTCGGTTCTAAGGGTCTCACTAATCACGCATAGGACTAATAAAGTTTTATGGATTGATATAGAGGCGTTAGTATCTATCTGCGAGAGGCAATAGGGCTTTAGGAACTTTCCCTTTCTTGATTCATTATCATTCGACTTTATTCCATTTGAAGCCTATATCAGTTCCTTCCTATTCATTTGTATGTGATGTTGAGTACTCGATATCAATTGGGCACCGACAAGTAGTGATGATAGTGCAGATGTGGTGTGGGATGATTTTCCCCTGTGTTATGCAAGCATACTACTATCGTAGAATTACCTTTTTTTTAAAAACTTTAGCAAACCCTTCAATTGAGATCTTGAGATGAATCCTTGAGAATCAATAGATTCCATGGTAGAAGATGTTAATTCTATTGTAAAATTGATAGGTTTAAACAACAAATTTCATGGGAAATTCTTACCTTGAAGATGGGAGGAGTTGGGGGTATAGAGAGAGGAGAGAGCAACCCCAAAGTCGTCCAAAGTGAAATAGGGGAAATGAGCCCTCGAAATGCTTTCAAAAGGCTTCAGGGTGGCTCGTCCGTCCTCCGCACGATTTAAGGACCCCAGACGAGCCCCTCTCCCCTCTATTTTTCTTTTCCACCGGCAATCCACGTGATGGAGTTTGGTTTATTATTATTGGAAAATGCTGGAGGGCTGACTCCTCCACAGATCACACGAGGCGAGGACCCTGCTGGATCCTCCCTCAAATTCCTTTTTGGCTTCTTCTTCTTCAGCTCGATTCCCCCAGATACATTGCTATAATACCAAATCTAATACACTTCCAAACCTTCATATGAGTGTAATACCATGTTCATAGATATCACCCTCATCCTTAATCATTCGTGGAATGTAAAACAATAATCAAGGAACTCATGAGCGTGCTTTAAGGCCTTATAATTGTAGGAAATTTTGAGGGGCCTTACACCCCAGTACCTCAGATTCAGTTCTTTCTACTTGAATATGTGTTGAATACTACGGTGATGAGTGTAATTCTCACTAGACACACTATAAAAGTAATGCCTCCAAATCTTATGTGCAAATACAATCACCGCCAACTTTAAGTCGTGGGTAAGGTAGTTCTTCTCATGTACATTCAGTTTTCGTTAAGAATAAGCAATCACTCTATCATTTTGAATCAATGCACTTCCAAGGCCAATGTGAGAAGCATCACAATACTTACACATGGGTGATACCAAAGTTGGAGTTGTGATCAATGCGATATTGAGCTTCTGATAGCTCTGTTCACACTCATTAGACCATCTAAATGGAATACCTTTTGGATCAACTTAGTCAACAGGGCTGGAATGGATGAAAATCTCTCCATAAAATGATAGTATTAACTTGCCAAACCCGAGAAACTTTGGATCTAGGTAGGTATAGTAGGTTTAGGATACTTTTAAATCGCCTCAATCTTTTTAGGATCAACAACCTTCAGTAAACACGATATGACCCAAGAAGGCAACTAAATTCAACCAAAACTCACACTTGGAGAAGTTATCATAAAGCTTATGGTTCCCTCAAAATCTGAAGTACAATCCTCAAATACTACTCATGTTACTCCTTACTATGTGAGTTGATAATGATGTCATCTATGAACACAATAACAAAAAAATCTAAATAAAGCTTGAACATTCAGTTCATCAAATCTATGATGCTATTAGGGCATTAGTCAGCCCAAAGTACATAACTAGAAACTCATAATGCCTCTAACGAGTCCCTAATCTTCAATTGATGATAACTAAATCTCAAGTCAATCTTAAGAAAAACCTTGCACCCTGAAGCTGATCAAAACAAATCATCAATACAAGGCAATGTGTACTTGTTCTGATGGTAAGCTTATTCAACTATTAATAATCATGTATTGACCAATATTTCTTCTTCACAAACAACACCTGTACATTCTAAGGGAAAATACTTGGTCTAAAAAGTATCTAGCTCAACAAATCTTGTGCCATATAAGAAGATCCAACTGTTGAGCAATGATTCTAACTTTGCTACCAGCCCTTCCAGTTGAGCTGAGCCACCACTAGTTTGTGGAGGCAACTTCATCTATTAGTAGATTTTAATATCTTTATTTCAAGTGACACATATTTTGTACTTAGATTTAATCTCTGCATGACTTAGTCTTTATAGTGGGTTAACGGGATGGTGTTTAGATACTTTGTTATGCTTCCGTGATTAACTATAGTAGACAATTGAGCAATACTTCTCTCTTATCTTTTCTATGTTTTTTGCATGTTCAAACTTAGAGGATTCGCCTAATGGGTAGTGGCTCGTCGGGTGCCCTGTCACGACCTAGATCCCGAAATTGGTCATGACTTATTAGTTGCTTCATGACTTAGTCTATTATTGGGTTGTAGAGGATGTTCTTTACCTTTGTACTCTTTTCCGCACTTATGTTTATACTAGACACTTTTAGTAGTATTTATTTCTCGTCTATTTTCATGATATCACCGTGTTTTAGTTTAGAGGTTAGGTCGTAAAAGTGATGCTGCAGAAGCAGCTATTTTCGCAGATGCGAAAATGCCTGGGCAGGTTCTATATACTTCGAGGGTTTGTTCATTTATTCACATTTTGAGTTGGAGAGCTCAGTTTTGGATGATTTTGGAGAGAATTTTCACCACATGGATTGGGATAAGTATTTTCTACTCGGGTTTAATTATATTTCATAATTCTATTTATGATTTTGGCATTTGATTGATTAATTTGGAAGAAAAATTGGGGGGTTTGCCAAAATTTTCTTAAAGTGATTAATTGAGTTTTAAACATCGATTTGGAGTTGGATTTGAGTGAAATTAGTATGGTTGGGCTCGTAATTGAATGGCTTGTCGGAATTTGTAAGTTTTATTGGGTTCCTAAGGCGGGCGCAAGTTTGACTTTTTGGTTGACTTTGAGCTTTTGATTAAAGATTCGGCTTTTATCGATTGAGTTTTTTTGCATTGGTATTATTTTATGTTTTTGAGTTGATTTTAGATACTTTCGAGTCGTTCATAGGTCGATTTATGCGGGGTGGCACTTATAGAGTATTATTTGGCTTGCTCGGAATTTGATTTGGCTTGCTTGAGGTAAGTATCTTATCTAAACTTCGTTGTGGCACTAGTTGCCTGAATTATTTGTGATAGCTACGTGCTATGGGTGCGCATATGTGTGGGGTTTGAGCCATGTGCGAGCACTAGGGTGTTTATCCATGTTCGGGGTAGTGCTTCGGCTATGATATGCTTAGGATTGACTGTTAAGCTTTAAGCTATGTTGTTTCCCAAATTTGTGACGTTGTGAACTATTTGATACATGTTTGACGTTACATAGAGGCTAATTCCCTAAATGAACTTGATAATTGCTATTTCTATGATGAAATTGTCGATTTGAGCTATGATAGCACACATACTTACACTTTAGTATGTTATCATACCAGTCCAGGAGCATGAAACTTGATATTCGTTCATTACATATATTTATTATTGTATATTTGCTTCTATGTGATATGATTTGGACTGAATGCCTGTGAACACACTAGACTGTATTGTTGTGCCAGTGACCACATCGGACAGATTGTGTTGTTATGCCTGTGAACACACCGGGCGGATTGTATTCTTGTGTTTGTGATCACGTCGGGCGGATTGTGTTGTTATGCATGTGACTATATCAGGCAGATTGTGACATTGAGCATGTGACCACGCTGGGCGGATTGTGATTATTAGCACGTGAGTTGTCCGCGCGGCATGTAAGTTGTCCGTACAGATCCAGATATTGATATTATTAGCACGTGAGTTGTCCGTGTAGCACATGAGTTGTCCATGTTGTTGATATTATTAGCACGTGAGTTGTCTGTGCAACACGTGAAGTTGTCCGTGCAACGTGTGGATACGGATCCATCCGCCCAGGGTCACACTCTGATGTTTCTCTCTTGATGGTGTACACGCGGATTATGAGAAACGGAAGGGTTGCATGCCACAACGGATTGCGTGTCACAACAGACTGATATTTGGTTATTGCATTTCATCTTTACTTGCAAATTTCTTGATTGTCTACCTGATTTACTTGCATATCTTCCTTATATACTGGATTGTTGACTGAGTCGAACACTTTAAAATAAAGAGTTGTGAGCACCTTGCACCTGTGTTGGATTTAAGAACTTGTATAGATGACTGGTGAGTATCATTTATAATTCTGCTTCTTTTAACTCCCTGAGGTTAGTTATGATACTCATTGAGTACAGGGGGTCGGTTATACTCATATTACACTTCTGCACCACGTGTGCAGATCTTGGAGCTGATGTTGTTGTGCACGGCAGGAGCTGGCATTGAAGATGTACCTGCATTCCGGTTATAGCTTCCACTTGTCGTTGGTAGCTTTACATTTGCAAATCTGTTTATGTATATTTCGAATAGTTGATGTATTTATTTCGTACTAGCTTTGTAAATTCTAAGTCTTAGAAGCTCAAGATGTACTACCAGTCCTAGGGGAATTGTATAAAATTCAGTTATTTCACTTTTGGTTCTTATCATTATCATTAGATTGTGTTTACTATTATTTGTCTTGCCTAGCGGGTTGGGTTAGGTACCATCACGACTAGTTGAATTTTGGTCATGACACTTAAGGCCTGGTCCCGATCTGCGAATATATTATTTCCTACTCAACTTTAGATTTGGAGACTTCTTATCCTAGCCTATTAATACTCCCCAAACATGTCTAATAGGGTGGTTGGACGTTTTTGAGAGGGGATTCGATCTAAGGAGGCAAGAACACGTTATGAGCAAGGTAGAGAATTCTTCTACGAGGCTTTCTCTTATTTCTTCCAATTTTTCGTTATTGGTTATGATTTAGTATTGTAGTTTTACATACTATTATGAATAGCTAATTTGTCATCTAGGATTTTGATGAAACATTTTGTAGGATAAATTCTTGTTATGTTTTTATATAATTGAGCCGTTAGATTTCTCCACTTGTTCAACTACGTGTTTATTGTTGTTGATTGAATGGCCATCAATTGACCGTGCTTATTTAGTGCGTACTGCTTGGAAAAGGATACACATTTAGGTAGTTGTTGAATAATATCACTCCTAACATAAGTGAGGAATCAATACAAAGGGTTTAAAGGTGGGATTAGGAGTAACAAAACCTTGGTGTGATCTTATTTAGCGGTGAAATAGTGCCAACTAGCGTAGTTCGAAAGAATAAGTCTAGTAAATTGTGGTAGTTGGTCGGAAGAGAATTACAACACCCGAAGTACTCATGATCGGTAAAGAATATTTAGGCAATATTATAGGAGACGAAGCGGGAAAGACTCCGACAATTGGAGAAATCATAACTCTAGGCTTCCTTAATCTTGTCTCCAACCCTTAGTATCTCTAGTTGTTAATTTACTACTTTAAGTTGTTAGTTAATTAGTTAGATATAAGAATATTAATATTTATAACTTAGAAATTATTTGAGCGTGTCTTCTTAATGATAGTAAACAGTTGTAACTAAACATTAGTTCTCTGTGGGATTTGACGCTAGACTCTTAGACTAGACTATATTTGCAACGACTGCTTAGTCCTTTTTATAAGGCATAGTTGGATGTGATCAAATTTTGGCGCCGTTGCCGGGGAACTAACGGTTTAGCTTTAGATGTAAATATTGATAGTTTTTAAGTTTCATTTTTTATTTTATTTTATTTTATTTTGTTTAATTATTTTGTTTTATTTTATTTGTGATTGAGAAATATGGCATCTTTGAATTATGGGAGTTTGGATATTGGTAGTTCTACTTTAGATCTTTCTTGTGCTTATTGTAGAGGAAACCATCCATGGCAATATTGTCAAAATATTCCCAAGAGCGAGTTATATACACCAAATCAATCTTATGTGTGGAAAGTGTGCGAAGTGTGTGGTGGTCAAGATGATCACTTTTATGGTTGTGCCTGTATTTCTTATCCTCCCACAATCCCTTATTATGATGGTTCTACTTTTTCTTGTGAAGTTAATAGGAACAAAGAACCCAGGGAAGCTGACTTGAAAGAGATTAATTATATGTTAAAGTACTTCGCGAAACAAAATTATGAGAAATAACTGCAAATACCAAAGCAGGAGGTCACTATCGAAAGGCAAGAGACAGTTATTCGCAACTTAGAGGCTCAAGTGACTCAGTTGGTTGAAGCATTTCATTCTCGACAAGTTAATATTGTGGATAGTAGCCAAGAACAATGTGAATTAAAGTCCAAAATTGACACTTTGATAGAGAAGTTAAGAGTTGAATACCAACAATAAATCCAACTAGAATTTGAAGATGCCGATGTTGAAGAAGTAATACTAGAGTCAGTTAAGGACATTGAGGATGCATATTTAGTTGACTCTAGTGTTATTGGTGTTAAGGATGTTGAAAGTCCTGAAGTTATGTATTTGAGCGCGTCCGTATTGTGTTTGGATGATGATACGAAAATAGAGTTACTCAAGCCAATTGTGGAATCAAGGAATGAGGAACAAGGTCTCCACATTCTGGAATTTTTCGTGCCAAAAAGTCAAGATTACATACCTCATCTAAAGGCCAAGAAGTGTAGAATAGTACAGTGGTTGCTTGGGCCAATTAGATTAGTTCCCCTACCCGTGGAGCATAACCGAAAACTTGAAGCAAAACTTGGGGTTCAATTCATAAGCTCGAGGTGGAGACAAAAAGTGGTTCATATTGTGCCGCGATGTTAAATTCAACGCTTATTGGAAGACAACCCAACTTTACTGCTTTCTTTGATTTTTAGTTTTTTAAAAATTATTTTTATTGTGTTTTTTTTTAGTATATATTTTTTATTTTCTAGGAGCAAGGGAAGCAAATCCATTGGAAGAAAGTAAAAGCAAGCAAGATGGTTAAAACTAAGTGTGGAGTACCCGCACAAAGGACCATGCCGAGGAGAAGTTTGACTACCCCATGAAATACTAATATTTCAGACTTAGACCTACCAGGGAGTTTTTTTTAACACTCTTGTTATTTACTGTGTGCATTGGGGACAATACATAATTTCTAAGTGTGGGGTGGGGAGACTGTCTAAGTGATTTTCTGTGCTATTTTTGTTGTATCAGTGTAACTGAAAAAGATAAAATTAAAAAAAAGGGAAATATTAGACTTTTCCCGACGATGGATCTCCTACATAGTTTTCTTAAGGGATTAAAATCTAACCAAAAGCACAAAAAAATTGAAAAACCCAAAATCCAAAAAACATGTCTTTAAGTTTTTTTAGGTAGTAATAATCCCTCCTGATTTTTCTTTGTGCCTCAGTTCTTTCCATGAGATGTAGTTTGAACCGGGTCGTAGTTTTTTTATTTTTAGAGTAGATTAGGAGTTAGAAAATAAAAGAAGGAAGATGAGATTTCTAGGCGCCTTTAACTTGTTTGATAGTGGCATATTTAGGCTTTGGCATGTGTAGTACCTTCCCTATGTTTTGAAATTGCTTATGATGCCTTGATAAGTTAGATAGCATGTTTATTGACGCCTATGTCTCATTTCTTGGCTTGTGTTCACTTTGTGCTTAATGCTTAATAATGGCTCCATGAATACTTGAATTTGTTTGAGAGTAGGAGTGGAACCATCCTTTGTGAGCCATGTGCCATTTGTGAAGTGAAATTTTTTTGTGGTCCATGTCATTCTAATCGAGTCTAGAACTTGCCCGGCATGTAAGTTGAAGTGAAATTTTAGGTAATGCTTGGTTTGAAAAATGATTTAAGGCTTTTTTAAATCTTTTTGAGCTTAATGCTTATCAAAAATAAAATTATCCCTAGGTAGCCCTTTTGAGCCTGTAGACCTTTTTATTTAGCACCCACACTACGAGCCTATTCCCTTTTTTGTTCTTAATTTACATTGTTTTGATCCTTTTACCTCTAAGGCACTTAACTTGTAAAATGAGCTATCGAAGAAGTAAGGAGGGAACTTCGATGGACTTTTGAGTGAAACCAATAAAAGAAAAAAAGGTGCACTTATTTTGTAAAGCAATACACCACTAGCGAAAATTATAGAAGAAGAGAAAAGTGTTATGAAAAAAAACAACAAGAGAAGAAAAAAAAGAAAAAAATATGTAGAGAAATAAATTGACATCTTGTTTTGCTAGTGGCTATAAAGTAAAGTAACGCTTAATGAAAAAGGGAATATCTTTGGGCCAATGTTGTTTATAAAAGTAAAGTTGGGATTGAAGAAATATGTGCTTAAAGTTAATTTTGTAATGTGTTAAAATGCTTAGGAGGGTTAGTCACTATTCCTAAACTTATCCTACCCGTCTCTTAGCCCACATTACAATCATGAAAAACTCCTAATTGATTTTAGATCGAGCGAGCCTACATTAGTAGAGATTTACATAAAGGGCAAACATATGATATTTTTTGCATGCATGTGACTTCTTTGTGAGAGGGAGCAATTTTTTTTTATATATATGTGAATCCTTAAAATATATTTGATCATGAGATTCGAATGTGTGAATTCTACTTACTCTCCTTGATGCTGTTGTGAGGGCACATGGTTTCACAATGGAAAGGTTACGTTATTAGACTTTTCTTCGATATTGAGTATTCAAACCATGAGTGCTTTGTGACATTGAGTTGATTTTTGAGGCTAAGATTGTTATGAGCATATTGTGTTTATCATGAATAATTTGAAATATGGGATAAGTTAAAGGGAAGTGCGTGTTGAATGCATATGCTAGAGTTTAATTGTTGCTATCAACCATAGTCATAGGTGTAGTGCTTCGACTGTGTTAAGTTGTGAAGTGCTCAAAGATAGTGTAAAGTATTGATTTACTCGAGGACGAGCAGCGTCTAAGTGTGGGGTAGTAATGTTTTACAATAATTTTATTTTTTTAGTGCATTACTTACCTTATATTTTGGTATTTTAATGATTAATTGTGTGTTGGGCTTAATTGAGTTATTTTATGTGTAGGATTATTGAAATGCATACAGGAAAAAAAGTTGCACAAAAAAGATATTGAAGATACAAGAAAAGAACACGAAAAGGAGAAAATCGGAGAAAGGGCAAAAGGTACCTTGCCGCGCCTGGCCTAACGAGAGCTCAACCTGGCCTTACGCTAGGCCTCGCCTGGCTTATGGCGCGCTATAGACCAAACCTCGCTGGCTTAAGTCCTGGTCCCCCTGTCTGCGAATAAATTATTTCTTACTCAATTTTGGACTTGGAGACTTCTACCCTACCCTATAAATACTCCCTAAACATGTCTAAGAGGGTGGTTGGATGTTTTTGAAAGGAGATTCGACCTAAGGAGGCAAGACCACGCTAGGAGCAGGGCGAAGGATTCTTCTACGAGTTTTTCACTTTCTCCTGCCAAATTTCCATTATTGGTTATGATTTTTAATATTGTAGTTTTACATACTATTATGAATAGCTAATTTATTATCTAGGATTTTGATGGAACCTTTTGTAGGATAAATTCTTGTTATGTTTTTATATAATTGAGCCGTTGGATTTCTCTACTTGTTTCAACTATGTGTTTACTGTCGTTGATTGAATGACCATCAATTGACTGTGCCTATATAATGTGTATTGCTTGGAAAATGGTACACATTTAGGTAGTTGTTGAACAACATCACTCCTAGCATATGTGAGAAATCAATACGAAGGGTTTAAAGGTGGGATTATGAATAATGAAACATTGGTGTGATCTTAATAAGCGGTGAACTAGTGTCATCTAGTGTAGTTCGGAATAATGCATCTAGTAAATTATGGTAGTTGCTCAAAATAAAATTACGGCACCCGAAGTACTCATGATCGATAGAGAATATTTAGGCGATATTGTAGAACACGCAGCAGGGAGGATTCCGACAATTAGGAAAATCATAACTCTAGGCATCCTTAATCTTATCTCCAATCCGTAGTATCTCTAGTTGTTAATTTACTACTTTAAGTTGTTAGTTACTTAGTTAGACATAAGAATCTTAACATATATAACTTAGGAATTGTTTGAGCTTGTCTTCTTAGTAATAGTAAACAATTGTAGCTAAACCTTATTTCTCTGTGGGATTCGACATTAGACTCTTAGACCGGATTATATTTATAACGACCACTTAGTCCTTTTTATAATGAATGGCTGGGCGTGATCATCTCCCTATCATCCGTAGAAAATAATTCATATTGTCTCATAAGGAGTTCGATCTTAGACCTTTTACCTGTAATACCTTCATGAGCAATTTGCAAGGCATCCCAGATTTTTTTACTGAGGAACATGGAGAAATTCTGTTATATTTATCTAGACCAAATCCACAAATCAGTATCTTGATAGTCTTAGCATTCTTCTCCAAGATCTTGTAATCATTAGCAGTGAATTTCCCCTTAACCTTTGGAACCTTTTGTCTTTTCCTACTTTTCTTACAAGGAATCATGCGTCCATTAGTAAAAATTTCGCATAGTTTTTAGTCCTCCGCTTGCAAGAAAATCTTCATGCGATTTTTTCACCAACTATAGTGTTGACCATTAAACAGGACGAGTGGTGGATTGTCCCTCATTCATTTCAGGTGGTGCACTCATCTTTAGGATCTCTCAGAGGTGTTAGACTAGATTTAGAGAACCCGCTTTGATATTGATTGTTAGTTTTGGTACGCCACTAAAACTTATAAGAACCTGGTTCTTACGTCTGTTCCTTTGTTAAACAACTGAAATAGTAAAGTGCGGAATTAAATAACACATGAGGTTTTTTACGTGAAAAATTTCCTTGTTCAATGGAGTAAAAACCACGACCCATCCAGTGGTGAAACTAAGAATTTCTCCAAGGGTGTTCAAATTTAAAAGAAGTGAAAATTTTTTTTCCTTCAAAGAGTGTTCAATATGTGTTATATACCTTTCGTAATATTATACATATATACATAGTGTAATTTTTCGGCAAAGAGTGGTCAAGTGACTATCCTTATGAGCATGTGGCTTCGCCCATGGACCTATAGGACTTCTCTCAAAAAAACTTCACACAACAATGAGCAGTTTAAGGTTATAAATTCTTATAATTTAATAGACTAAATCATAGGCACTTGACTGCTTGCAATCACTCTGATTGTAACAAAATGCTCAAGCTACCTCTAGCCTAAGACTTGAACTTTCTCATAGAGAAAAATATCTCAAAAGTGCTTCTTAAACAAGAAAATAAGGTTACAATTTTGAAACACTTATTACAAGATCTAAACAAACTAAAGAACTGAAAGAATCTCTAATATCAAGGTTTGGTTCTTCAGTTTGATCTCTTTCTTGCTTTCATAATTTTCTTCTTGCTTTGTGCTCTCTTAATGTAGGTGCTCAAGTCTGCAAAAAGACAATCTCAAAGTATATATAGATACATGTCAGCAACCAGGGTTAGAAATAAAGGAAGAAATCATAAAAGATCTCCTAACACTAGAGAATAAAGGAAGTATAAGAAAAATATGATTCTTTGCTCGAAATAAACTCCAATTATAGCTCTACTTCTTTACAAACTTGGTTTCCTAGTTAACAATAAAGATCCTCCAAGATTCTCTATTACTTGGGCGGGTGCTAGGTCATAAAACCCGAAATAAAAAATATTTCACACAAAAGTGAATCATACTCCTGTTAGGATTAAGTGCTAACGTTCTACAAGAACCAACCAATAGGACCAAGTCGTTCACCAGGTCCTTCAACTAATCAATACAATTGACATATTTGTTAGTGATCAAAACCAAAATTCACTAATTCTCGAAAAAGACGAAGATGGGTATGAGAAGAGAGGGAAGCTCCAGCTATAGTTTTTTGGAAAATGGGCCAAAATATACCCCTCTACTTTCAGATATTGTCTACATTTAACCTCCGTTATACTATCCGGCTAAATTTACCTATACCATTATACTATCCGGCCTAATTTACCCCTGTAATCAGTAAACTTTTAAACATTATCTCTTAGTCCGTCAGGTGACCCAGAATCTCCCAAATCAGTTTAATTAAGTCACTGATTCTTCTTTTTGGTCTACTATTTTCTAAATAATTGACATTTACCTCCTTTCTGAATTGAAAAAAAAAGTAAGAGAAAAAATATTAAATAATACAACGTTAATAAACAAAGTATAGTAAATCAAAGAATCTAAATTAGGCAGCTTGTCTAAATTCAAAAAGTATTTACAACATTTTAATGAATTCGTTGCACCAAATGTGTGGAGACTTTGCAAGTATTAGTGATTGAAATTGAAGTTCCTCGGAGACTTTATATTGCCGAATTCAACTTTGGTTTAATGAAATGCCTACACATTGTGCACTCTTAAGTTAGTCGATCAAACTCTATAATAACTAGATAATGACAAAATATATTTGAAAATACACGTACATACATAATGATCAGCTGCATATAATACACAATAAATAGATCCGTTGAATTCTACGATGTGTATATTGTTGAAAAATAAATAAATTTTAAACTAATTCCAAACCCATTAATGCAAGAAGAGAAGTGGGTGCATTGGTAACTAAAAATATTCATGAATAATTTGTATAGTCTGGTAAATTTAACATTCACATTAATAGTAATTTCTGAAAATAGTAAAGCAAGAAGAGCAACAAGTGATTTAAATAAAAGGAATTTGGGAGATTTTGGATTACTTAACATATAAAGGGATAATTTTGAAATATTTGTTGATGATATGTGTAAATTTGATCAGATAATATAACGATAGGGATAAATTTAATCGAACATCAATATTGATTTGGCGCCGTTAAATTTTTTTTTTTTTGGTGAGAATCAAAGTTAGTGTAGCGTACCCGCGCTCTCGCGCCACAGTGGCCCACGTGAGATATTTATGAGGAGGGAGATGCGGGGCGGGCCGTTAACGTACAACCTTTTCACGTGGCAGACCAAAAATGACCTCACTCTCCGCTTCTTTCCAACCATGCCGCTCTCGAATATCCAACGAAAAATCCGACGAATCACGCAATCGAATCTTCACACTTTCACTCTCCTTTAATTTCACAATTTAGTTCTTTCTGGAAAATAAAGATGACGGCATCGCCCGTGGTGGCGATACTTCCTGCTCCTCAGCTTTCATCCAATAATTTCAACCGCTTTTTTATTGCTCCATATCGTGCGTCCTCCATCATAGGGTAATTGTCTTTTCTGAGATTTTCCAGTTGTTGCAATATTTCCGTGCAGTAGTAGATAAATTCACTCTTTTTTTGCCCTTTTGGTGGCAGATTGAACTCGAGTAAAAGACCTGCCGCTGAATTGTTCGGGCAGAATAGTTTCAGTAAGGTAGGATACCCTTTCTTATTGTTATATTTAAGATTGTGGTGTCACAAGTTTAAATTTTTTGAACTTTTTGGAAAAGACAAAGGTGATTGTTGAAAAGTCAGTGACATAGTGTCTCTTGGCTTTAGTTAGACAAGGGAGCATCACATGATTAGTCCTGCTAAGGTCTATGCTCGTCGTGCTGAAGAGGAGCGTGTGATCGAGGTGCTTGCATTTCTCTCTTTATATGTGTATGTGTGTACGTTGTTGCTTGGAGAATTTGAATTCTTTTTTTGCTAAAAGACTAATACTTTTATGTGCTGCATGTCTTTGCTGTTGGGAATTAAAGATGTCATTTGTGTAATGAATAATGTTGAAAGATCTAATGGTGGTTCTCCAACTATCAAGTTTTAGATGTTTTAAATTGATCTTGGTTCTGTGTAGAGGTGGAAATGAGATTTCTGTACATTGGGCTATCCAATATGGCCTCTTAACAGTGAATATACACTAGGAATGTTCCTGAGATGAAATATGAATTGGTACTAAAGTTTGTTTAAGGCGTAAGAAACTTTTGCAAATTCTTTACTTGCTGAGCATAAAATATCCTGTGTAAGCTTCTGAAGTTGGAATTCTAAGCATGAAATGCACATTTTTCACTATTTGATTGCAAGGAAAGTTATGAGCAAATATATTCCTAGAATATTGAAGTAAAAGAAATTAACACTTGCTAAGCATGAAATATATTCCGGTTTTTTGTAAAGAAAGTTATGAGAAAATGTATTCCTAAAAGTGAAGTAAAAGAAAATTAGCACTTGCTGTTTAAAAGAAAAAGGAGGAGTTCATCAAAAAAGATCAATGTATGTGGTATTGATGTAACATATGAGGTTTGATTCCTACAGCTTCCCTTCTAACCATCTGTGAAGTCAACAGATTTGATTTTCATGCACTTCTCTTTTCCAGTGAACAAACAGTGTGTAGGCAAATCCTTCTTATTACATGGTTTTCTGGGTGCTGTACAACGCCTGGAAATTTTTCTATTTGGGAATCTGATATGCTGAATTACAGTCTTCACTGTTTCTTTCATCATGCGCAATCTAGGAGGACATGTTTAATGATTTAGTTGGGTCACCGAGATCTATGCTAGTGCTTTGTTTCAGAAAGTGGTATGAGCACCTACTTTAACATGCCATATTCTAAATCAGACTAAGTCAGAAGATATCCATTGTCAGAAATAGTACGCTTTACGGCATTTGACCAGTACTAGGTACTACTTGAAATCACAATTCTACCTAGACATATTGTGAAAATTATTTTTTTTTGTGATGTTCACTTTTTCTGGTGACATTAATAGAGTAATACAGGAATTGGTGGAGCCAATTGCTCTGGAGTTTCTTATCTCACATATGATCTTCTTATACAATACAGATGAGATAATCCTAACTTATCCTAATTTTGCAAACCAAACGACTTTGCTTTCTTTTGTTTGTTCAGTGTTTTGACTGACCTTTGTTCTTGAAAGCGAACAACTATTGCTACTGTTCTATGGAAAACTAATGATTTGATTTCTTTAATGTGCTCATGATTTTAGGAAGAAGCTCCTCAAATGCTGGAGACTTTCCCTTCATTTGAAGTTACCCCTGGTCTTTCTCATCCACTTGGAGTATCAGAAATTGAAAGTGGAATAAATTTTGCAATTTTTTCTCAGCATGCTTCTGCAGTTACACTTTGTGTAATTCTTCCGAAGAGGTTAGGCTGAAATCATGCTTTTGGATTGTGTATTTTGTTGTCTTCGATAATTCAATTCTAGTCTTAGTTGCATAATCTAGCTGTTTAGTTCTTTGAATGGTATTCCTGCCTATTAAATTTTGTTTAGGTGTAATATGTTCTACTGTCTTCTTTGTCTATCAAGCAACTGGTTTGCCTAGTTATTCATAGTCTTGTATTTTGTCCACATTGCAAATTATTAATGTAATGCATTTTTATCTGTGTAAGCTCCATATCAAAAGTGTTCTTTATGGTGCTTGAAATGATTTTGAGGTGTCTTTTTTGCACTTTTGCAACTAGTAATTATGACTACATTTGGGATGAGAATGTGGGAAAAACAAACCAATAAAAGAAGATTGGAGAAATGCCCGAAGACAACTATATTAGATGTGGGCTCATTTGTAAATACTTTGCATAGTATATACAGTTGATTCATCTGATTTGAGACACCAATACATATTTATATATTTGAGTATCCTCTAACTCTAGTCTAATTTAATCAATTAATCTAACACTTACCCTCAAATGGATGCTTACACAGTAGTAGTATGCTATGTAACTGCTCTGTAGATTGGAAAGGACCCGCTAAATATATCTTCAAGTTGATTCTTCGACTTCACATATCTAGTAACTGTATCTTCCAGAGCTTCATTTCTCTGATGAAGTGACTGGAATCTGTACGTGTGATTTTTTCTTGGTATACAAACTGTGGTGTAATATGAAAAGCAGTTGATTAAATAAAAGAGTTTTATTTGACTTACCTCTCCAAACTTTAATTATCTGAGTAGCTTTTCGATCCATTAGAGTTTGGATGCTTGTACCATCAAGGATTGATGTTCAACGTATTTTAATCATGCAATTACCTTTTTGCTCTTGCTCTTCCAAGATATAAGGTTGCCTCCAAGAAAACATAATGATATTCAAAGGTGGAACATTTATTGGATGGTGATCCTGTCCATTCTGCGTTTATGTAAATGATGATTTTCTCTTGTCCTCTATCTTTGTATCTCAGAGAAATTCTGTTTAATGAAAGGTACGAGTCATTACATCCCAGTGTCACACAAAGAATGTAAAGAAAGGTTTGCTATGCTTTACCAAAAAGAAAATATCAGATTGAGTCATAGAGATTGTTTAATTTACCACCGTGTTTTTATTTTTTGGTAAGGTTACGAACTGTCTATGTCTGTTGGGATTGCTAAGAGGCTTGTAATAGATGCTTGTCATTCTGGTCCCTGGAGTATAAATAGCACTATAGCTTTTCGTTCTTGTCTTCTCAAGGGTGTTGAGTGCATACTTCCATTGTGAAGTAACCAGTGTTGTCAATGGCGCGCTTAAAGTGCGCTTAAGCCCTGAAGCGAGGCTCAAAACACGTTGAGCGCTTTGCCTCGCTTTGTGGGCGCTTTAGTGTCGCATCAAAGCTCTAATATATACTTTTCCTTGCCAATGAGTGTAATCTTGAAAAGGCGACCTTAAACAATTGATATTTCACTTTATCGTGATTTTTTTTTTCAATTTCTTTGTCCATATATTTGTTATTCATGCTTATAATGATTAGTCTTGGACTACATGCATATTTTTACTTATTCTCCCGTTGGGCCTTTTTTCATTAAAGCTCACGCTTTATTTGCGCTTTGCGCTTAAAGCTCCAACGGACCTTAGAGCTTTTTTGGCCACCTCAGTGCCAAGATGTACCCTAATCTATCTAGTTCCTTAGCCTAAAAATGTTGAAAGGGATATCTCGAGTTATCAATGTCTTTCTTTCGCCGTCACTGATAATTTTGTTATTGATGGAAATCACCAAAGCAAATTAAAAGATTTTTAGAGAAACACTGAGAGAAGATGAAATGGTTTGCTTCATTGGAGTCATGCCAAACTCTTGGATGCTGGTACTAAACTTACTTTTGTATCAGGATATATTGTGATCGGCGTAATTGGCGGACAAGATCCTGGACATCCGTTAACATAGACCCATCCTATTCAAGTGATAAACATGCGAATAACGATGACAACCATAAATGACAACAGATGCCGGATGATAACTGCGCGTACAAGAGAAAGTACAATCATAGTCAAGGCCAAATATATGCTTATATATTTGGACTAGATGTTCCTTAAACCTACAATAGTTTGGACCAACATTAATCATGTACATTGAATGAAATTCAACAATAGAGTTGGAGAGCTAGTGGAGCAAGCTTAAATACCACTGGGATGTGAAATAGACCTTTCTAGCATAATCTAATATGACGGATACTGGATAGGAAAAGGTACTTGTTGATATAGGGATAGAGATAATGGATAAGGGCGACAATGACATGGTGGGCTGAAGATAAATGACAATAAAAATTATAAACAGAATGAGATAACAAGGTGATCAAATACCTTTTCTTAAAGCCATCAAAAGAGATATGGAGGAGACATGTCTATAACAAGTGAAGAGCCTGACTTAGGAAATGTCATCTTAACCTAGTCAGGTGGAACTGGCGTCGGTGATAAGGCAAGAGCAGTGGTGCTGTTGGAAAATATTGTAATGGGAGATACTAATAAGAATGCCAAGAGGTTGCTCAGGTAAGACTTCAGATCATTTAAAGGTTGAGATGCGATGAGGTAGAGGGGTGAAATGAGTGGTTATAAAAGGTCACATTAGTTTACAGAATGTAAATGGGCGAAACATATCTTCGTAGAAAAAAAAAAGTTATGGACATAGCATGTAGTTCTAAAGATACAAGAAGGGAATGTAAATTAAATGCATTGAGGTCGTGCAGTTGCGAGACAGTATTGTTGTTTGGAAGTATGCAGTAGATATTCCGAAAAGAATTGGTATTGATGGACTGCAATATGTTGGTCCCACAGGTCTTTGTAGATTGGTACTGGATTAGGCTAGCCATGTTCAGATCCTAAAAGGTACCAAACGCTAGTTGGAAAATTGAACTATCTAGTACTACTAGACCAAATATTTCTGTTACTGGATGTAGTAAGTCAATTCGTGGGCTCGATATATACGTCATTGGGATGTAATTGTACGAAGCTTAAGATATGTCAAGAAAGCACCAAGTTTGTAGGGATTGTTGTATGAAGACAAATGAAACTATCAGATGATGCAGAGTGGGCCTAGGTCGGTTCACCAATTGATGGATGATGTAAATTTGGATATTGCCCTAGGTCAAGGTTCACTAATTAATGGATGATGTAAATTTGGATATTGCTTTTGTTGGTGGGAATCCCGTATCATGTTAAAGTGAGAAGCAGAACATTGTTATTCGATCTAGTGTATTAGCTGAATATCCAGCCCTGACAATAGCAATGTGTGATCTCATATGGGTAAAACAATTATTTAGAGAATTGAAGTTTGTGGACGTTAAAGAAATGGGCTACGTTGTAATAAGCCATTTTCTCAAAAGAACTAGTCATTTAAAATGGATTTTCACTTTGTTTCAGAAAAAGTTCTTTCCGATAAAGTGTCACAGAATCAGTTAGCTCAAATGAACAATTAGCAGACACCTTAGCAAAGGCTCTCAAAAGACAGCAAAGACAATACATTTGTAACAACTTGATGCATATGATTTATATACTCCAACTTGAGAGGGGGGGAGTGTTGGGTATTAATTATCATGAGAACAAAAACTAAAAATCAAGTTCACTACTACTACAACAACAACAAGAAGCTCAGTGTAATCCCATAAATGGGGTCTGGGGAGGGCAATGTGTACGCATACCTTACACCTACCTAATAGAGATAGAGAGGTTGTTTCCGACAGACTCTCTGCTCAAGGAACAGTGGAGATGAAGCAACCAAGTAGCAAACAATAGTAACAACAATGTAATATGGTAAGGGGCGCGAATGACACAACAATAACAACAACAACAACCCAGTGAAATCCCACATGTGGGGTCTAGGGAGGGTAGCGTGTACGCAGATCTTTACCCTACCCCAGAGGAGTAGAGAGGCTATTTTCGATAGACTCTCGGCACAAGAAGAAGGAACGAGACAGTGTAGCTGTAACAACAAAGGAATTTAGAAAGATAACACCAGTAACGTAATAACCCGAAAATAGAGAGAAAAATAATAACACTAAGCAGTAACAATGGGGCAGTACTACAGACACAAAGGAATAATATGGACATAACAAGAGCCAGTAACATACTATAGTCTAACCTACAACCCTAATAAAGTACTAAGGATACAACTGGAGCCGCTTAGCAGCCTAAAACAAAACACTATCATACTAGCCTCCTATCTCCTAACCTACAACACTAATGCTCGACCTCCACAACTTCCTATCAAGGTTTATGTCCTCGGAAATCTGCACCCGCACCATGTCCTGCCTGATCACCTCTCCCCAATATTTCTTAGGCCGCCTTCTACTTCTTCTCATACCTGTCAAGGCCAGCCATTCACAACTCTTTACCGGGGCATCCAGGCTTCTCCTCCGCAAGTGCCCGAACCATCTAAGCATAGCTTCCCGCATCTTGTCTTCCACGGGAGCCACACCCACCTTCACCCGGATATCTTCATTCCTAATCTTATCCAGCATAGTGTGCCCGCACATCCATCTCAGCATCTTCTTCTCTGCAACTTTCATCTTCTGGATATGAGAATTCTTGATTGGCCAACACTCTGCACCATCAACATGGCTGGCCTAACCACCGCTCGATAGAACTTTCCTTTAAGTTCCGGAGGCACCTTCCTGTCACATAAAACGCCAGACGCTAGCCTCCATTTCATCCACTTCACCCCTATACGGTGTGTGACATCCTCGTCAATCTCCCTATCCCCCTAGATAACCGACCCCAAGCACTGGAAGCTCCCTTTCTTGGGGATGACTTGAGAGGCAAGCCTCACCTCTATGTCCGCTTCTCCCGACACGCCGAACTTGCACTCCACGTATTCTGTCTTAGTCCTGCTCAGCTTGAAACCTTTAGACTCAAGGGTTCGTCTCCAAACCTCCAACCTCTCGTTAAAAACGCCTCGTGTCTCATTAATAAGAACTATCTTATGAGCGAATAACATACACCTTGGCACCTCCCCTTGAATTTGGTGTGTCAGTGCGTGCATCGCCAGAGCAAATAAGAACGGGCTGAGCGCAGATCCTTGGTGTAACCCTATAACAACCGGTAAATGCTCCCAGTCGCCCCCCACTGTCCTAACCCGAGTCTTAGCTCTATCATACATGTCCTTAATCACCATAATATAAGCCACCGGAACACCTTTCACCTGTAGGCATCTCCAAAGAACTTCCCTAGGAAACTTGTCATATGCTTTTTCTAGGTCAATAAACACCATGTGCAAATCCTTTCTTCCTTTCCCTATACAGTTCAACCAACCTCTGAATAAGATGGATAGCTTCCGTGGTAGAACGACTGGGCATGAACCCAAACTGATTATCGGATATCGACACCAGCCTCCTCACCCTCACTCCCACTATCCTCTCCCACACTTTCATGGTATGACTTAGTAACTTGATGCCCCTATAGTTGTTACAGTTCTGGATATCGCATTTGTTCTTGTATAGCGGTATCATCGTAATCCACCTCCATTCTTTTGGCATCTCCTTCGTCCTGAAAATAACATTAAACAATTTTGTTAGCCACTCCAATCCTGCTCTACCCACATACCTCCAAAATTATACCGGAATTTCGTCTGGCCCTGTCGCTCTGCCTGCTTATCTTACGCATAGCCCCACAACCTCCTCGACCTTAATGCGCATACAATAGCTAAAATCTTGGTGACTCTCAGAGTATTCCAATTCTCTTAGCACAATGTCTCTGTCCCCATCGTCATTCAGCAGCTTATGAAAGTACGTTTGCCACCTTCGCTTAATCCGAGCGTCTTCCATCAACACTCGGTCTCCCTCGTCCTTGATGCACCTCACTTGGTCTAGATCACGAGCCGTCCTCTCTCCCCTTGGCCTGCCGGAACAACTTTTTGTCCCCGCCTTTGTCCCCCAGTTCTTCGTACATGCGACCAAACACTGCATTCTTAGCTTCCGTGTTTGCTAACTTCGCCACCTTCTTAGCTTCCTTATAACTTTCTCTGTTTGCGCGAATGATACATCATGTAATAATAAAGAACCATGAATAAGAAAATAAAAAATAGTCCTAGTACTACGAGTAAGATTGTGCCCATATGAAACCTCATACTTGTAAGGATTAGAAACAGAGGGAGACTTTTCAAAAGATGAACAATAGGAGGAATACTTTCCTGCTTGACAGTCAACCCATAGGATTTCCACTATGTTTAAAACAAATAGCAGGTTTATAATAATGTTCAACTGCTAACTTTGCAATCATTTCTTAGGCTGGTTGTACTCCATCTTCACATCAATAAGAGTTAAGAAAGAAAGATTAGGAATTGTTACATATCTTAACAGGAGCCTGGTGTCACAACTAAGGCACTTACCGTCTCAAGGCACAACAAAATCAAGAAAGATTGCCTCCAATTAGCATTAAAGATTCTGTATTCCTACAAAAAGAAAAACTAACTAAATCCCGTTTCAAGCAAAAACCCTTGGAAAAGAACCGCGACACAAAGAAAAACCAAGGCGGAATTGTTACACTACCTATAAAAAAACATAAAAGACATATTTTTGGTTTTTTAAATTTTTTTTGATTTTTTTTTTCTTATTTTTACGTTAATCCTTCAATGAAAAACTGTCTAGGAGATCCATCGACGGAAAAAGTCTAATCTTTTTTAAAAGAATGACGAAAAACACACAAAGATAAGAGGAAAAAAAAATACACTACACATATTTATAGCCCCATCCAACACTATAAATTGTGGAATATCCCCATGGCACACAAATAAAAGGCATGAAGTAAAGGACACTCTCCTGAATTTTTTTCGTTTTCGAGAACTTATGAATTGAACTGCTAATTCTGAATTTATTCCTCGTTTTCGCTTCTTGGGATTCTTTATCGAGTTCATTAGGCCCAATTCGTCTGAGGATAACTGCTAACTCTGCAACCGTTTCTTAGGCTGGTTGTACTCCATCTTCACAGCAATAAGAGTTAATATTAGGAATATTTTCTTCAAGCTTTCTCCCTAGCATTTGTCAAGTAATACAAAAGAAATCTTGAAGACAAGTCGACTAAAAAAAATAAAAAAATAAAAGCTAATTCCTGAATTAGAACCAAAAACTATTTAGGACACTATTGATTGTCAATCCTCGACAGTAGCGCCAAAATTTGATGAGCGCAAAACCGACGTGTAAAACTGAAGCTCGCTAGCGAAAAATAGTATAGTAAAATATCGTCTATACAGGGATTGGATTTAAACACCGTTCGAGTAATTTCTGGCTTATTTGCTATTCAAGATGAGTAACACTTTAATTTGGAGTGATTAACAACTATGATTAATGAACTAAACTAGATTACAACTAAGTAGACTTGATCACAGAGAATGAGAGAGTTGCTCTAAACGGGTTGCTATCAATATGATAAATAAGGGCTATGACAGGATATGTGTAAGATAGTCATTCGAGATTTAACTCTGTTTAAATCCACTTCTAATGTTCTAATAATTCTCACGAATTCACTTGATGATTAGTTTAAATGTAAGTTCAAGACTCCTCTCTCGATTAAATATGAACTCTACGAGATAAACTAATATGAGGCACTATGAAGATATACAAGAACACGTTAATGGACTAGTCTTTAGGAAAATGTCTCTCGAATATTCTCCTAACTTGGTTTAATCAACAATTCAGAAAGCTCTCTCGATTATTTACAAGAATCACTAAATCAAACCAAATAAAATAATGCAAAGATAATCACCAAAATATTCATTTTCCATTAAATAAGCTAGTAAATAAAGTTGCAAACAATTCAAAGCTCTATTAACGAATTCATGCAATTAAACTAGAGTTAAATTTTCAAATATCAATCAAAACACCATATCCGTCAAAGCCCTAGGGAAGAACAACTCCATAGATATGGAAAAAATCATCATAAAGAAGTTTAAGAACATAGAAAACATCAAAGACAACTTTACAATACAAGCTCCGGTTTTGCACTGATTGTTGGCAAGAGAAGTGATGAAATCTTGTGTATTCAAGCCGTAGTAGCTCTCAAAAACTCTCCTAGGTCGAATTCCCTTCAAAAATTGTGTTTAAAGTGTATTTATACCGAGTATGAGCGGCCCTAAACCAAAATAATCTCTCTGAGCCGAATTGGGATAACTGGGCAAAATATTTCACTGGTTCGCTGCCTAGCGCAGCACACTGCGCGTCGTATTATTGGGACTTTTCCGTAAGGTTCAATTAAAGTGAAATTTTGCTGCCTGACAACAAAGGAATTGGCAGCCACCTCATAGCTCACGTCATCCCTCACTTTGTGTCAATGGCCAACTTCAAAAACTTAAGTTTTTTTTGCCTTATGCTGCAAAATTGCATAGCCACTAGGTGCCACATTTTGGCTAGCACGACGTGCAGCCTTATTTCATTTTTGAAATTTTTTTTTTCATTTTTTCTTATGTATGCTCGGTCCTTGGCGCTAGAACTCGATCCCGGCTTAATCCTTGAACTTCTACTCAGACTTCAAAGTCTTATTTTACTTAGTTTTGCTCCAAAGACTCGTCTTAGCTCAGAATCACGGCCTACACAACATAAAACACGTAAATGAGTATAAATTATCTATATTTTAGTTCAAACACAATTAAAGTGTAGCAAATAATAGGTGCAAAGTAGCTAAAAACTCATATTTCTAGCCTACCATCAGATTTAAAAATATCTAGTGCATACTTCATTTGTGAAATTACAGTATCATATCTTGCTGGCACGACCCTATTGCCAAGTAAGTATTTTAGATACTTGAATACTTAATCTGAAAGTGACTATGTTTCTTAACCGAATGAATAATGACTCTGTCATCTACATATATCACTAGAGAAAAATAAGTGTTTCCTTTTACTAATTTCCCCTTGTAATTATACCAACAGGGGGGGAGGGGTGGGGGTGCATTACAGCAAGTGTGAAGCAACTTATAGACATTTTTAAACAATATGTACAACACTTCCATCTTAGAGATGGAGGACCGTGTGTATCAAAATAGATATGTTTTTGGACCTTCTCTTTAAAATTCAAAGTGGATATTCCTGTACGAGTCTCAACGTAGAAGCATGTTAATGTAGTGCTGTTGTGTTTTCTGGTGAAGCCAGCGTGAGATTTTCTTATGTAGTAGTTGACATCGTATCACCTTGAGATTCCATTATGCATTTACTATGTAATAAATGTCCAAATGACGTGTTACACTTAGGATAAAGTATCATACACTTACAAAGACAGTGAACTAGTTTGAAACTACCCGTTCAAGCATCTTGCCAAGGCAAAAACTATATGCCCTGGTGGGTTCATACTCAAATTTTCTCCTCATATGTATATCTGCTTAAAGCATGCTGAGCCAATGTACTTCTTTGGAATGCCTGACAGTGATGGAATGATTGAATTGGCGCTGGACCCACAGAAGAATCGCACGGTGAACATATGGCACATATGCATTAAGGTAGTAACTTAACTGTTTTATGTACCTTCATTACATATTCACTCAGTCACCATAGAAGATATTCTGGTCTGTGATAGCGTAGTTTAGTCACATCAAGTTGGTTGTCCACTTTCTACTCCCTTGTTGCTATCTTGGTAACCTGCTCCCTATTTTGGGCAGTGTCAAATGATTAATCTCTTTGTTTGATTAGTATTCTAATGGGTACATAGTTTCAATGTAAAGGAAACATATTGAGGTTAGACTTCTGAACTTTCACTATATTATTTGGCCATGATAATTTGAGTATGATTTTGTTTTCCTGTGTGAGAATGCACGGGAGGAAAATCTATTTTTTTAACAATGATACAATGTGTCCTATATATAATACATGTTATACTCCTACTATATATGGGACTAGAACATATTCTACTCCTACTACATATAGGACTAGGACATTCTACTCCTACTCATATGTGACTAGGACTATTTATGCATAACTATCTAATACTCCCCCTCAAGCCGGTGCATGCAAATCATATGTACCGAGCTTGTTACATATGTAACTAATACGAGTACTAGTAAGTGACTTGGTGAAAATATCTCCAAGCTGATCATACAAGGCCATTAGACTCCCCTGAGCAACAAAATCAGGTGGTTGCTGATAAACACAAGTTGGCTGAAAAGTCGTCAGAAAAATTCAAAAATAGTGAGACTAAGCCAAATTCCACACTACAAAATAGGTTCTAAAATACTACTAGAAATCAGAAACTTTTCTGGAAATAATTGTTAACGTCGGAAAATTACTGTTCATGCCAGAAAAAATAAAAGTTGTGATAATTTGATGTACTTTATATGGGTAGGCTTGGAATCACTGGACGAGTAAGTTGTCTTGAAAAAGTTTTGTCAAAAAGTGGAAGGAATGGCTCACACACGCCGGAAAAACCAAATTCTCGGAATTTGTAGGAAATTGTACTGGTGGACTCGGAATCACCACATGAAACAACTGTGCTAAAGAAATTTTTGAAACTTCTAGCTGGAAAGTGCTACACGCACCGGCGCGTGTGTTGGACGCGCTCGCCGGAACCCTAGTTCTGGAGGTGCGTGAGGGACTTTCTGCCGGAGAGATTGACTGGGGTTTTGTCGCCTGACTTTTCCGAACAAGATGGTAGTGTTGGTGTTCGCACAAGACTTACCGATGAAGAGATAATACAAATCAATCTTGAGTCGTCAACCGAAAAGACGCACGGCGACTGACTTTTATGTTATGAAGGGACTGAGATTTGTGGGGTTTGGTCGCACAAGGGTTTCAGATCTGATGGTGGTACTGGTATATGCACAGTAGCACTGTAGCAGAGATGAACTCTTAGAACAAGACGAAGTTGTCGGAAAATTGCACGGCGATGAGATTTTTTTTTCCCAGATGTCATTGGAATGACGCACATCGATAATTTTCTCACAGAAGCTCTGATACCATGTGAGAATGCATGGGAGAAAAATCTATTTTTTAAAAATGATACAAAGAGCCCTATATAGAATACCTATTATGCTCCTACTACATATGAGACTAGGGGATATTCTACTCCTACTACATGTGGGACTAGGACATTCTACTCCTACAACATATGGGACTACAACATATGGGACTAGGACTATTTACACATAACTATCTGACATCCTGTAGTTAGTTTATTCTCTTGGATTAACTTTCAAATTAAATCAATGTCAAATCTAATCTAAAGAGTTGTTATGTTGTCCTAGAAAGTCAAATAGCCTTGCATATATTTGGAGGGTGAATGGTACTGTGCTTTGACCTTGACCTGACATGTTTTCCACGTATTATATTCTTTGTCAACCATTCCAACTTTTTCTGAGAAGATCCCAGCTTAGGAAATCACAGACACTACTCAACTTTCTTTCCATTCTGGAGGAAAGTTCACTTCAGATAGATGAAAAGGAGTTACAGATCTTGCTGTTATGAAAGGATTAAATAGAAGGGAACAAGTTAAGGTGAAAGAGAAGTAATGTAAACTATCAGGATAACTGCAAAGTTATCTACTCGTGTCACCATCTCATCCATTTCTCTTGCGCCTTTTTTGTACACAGCTTTGCTCCTTACCACATAAATCTCCTCAGTTATGATCTTTCTATTTTTCTTTTCCAATTACTTCACTAGTATTTTTGCTCATATTGGACTTCGAACTCGTTCAAATCCTTAAGTATCTTTAAGTTTAACATTCACCAGTTTCTATCAATTTCGTGTTCTCAAATGTCTTCCTATCAATTTCAGATTCTCAATGACCTTGAATGAATCAATAGTCTAGGTTTTTGTACTATAGGAACCTTGTACTGAGGGGATATATCAGCCGGCCTTTCCGCGGTTTCTATTTTAGTCACCGTTTATGCTGCTATGTTTTCAATTGTTAGTATTGACTTATGCTATTATTGTCCTTTCTGTTACCTTTTCTCATTGTATCTTCTTTTCTCCATTATCTGCAGGAGTTGCCTCGTGGCGACGTCCTCTATGGTTATCGCATTGATGGTCCTCAAAGTTGGCATGAAGGGCATCGATTTGACAATAGCATTGTTTTGATTGATCCTTACGCGAAACTAATTGAAGGTCGGCGAGCTTTTGGAGATGTTAGCAACAAAATATGTAGATTTTTTGGAACTTACGATTTCAATACCTTGCCTTTTGACTGGGGAGAAAGTTACAAGCTTCCAAATATACCCGAGGTAGGTTGAGAAGAATTACTTGAATGACTTTCTTGGCTTGTGCAAATCAAAAGATAATTTGCCTGTATCTTCAGCTAATTCACTTATGAGCTATGACTAAGATGACAGAACTGTGATTATTAAGTGCTCAGATTTTCTGTCACTTGTTCTTGTTATTTCAAGAGGAGTTTCAGCTTATTCTCCTTTAGTAGTGTTGTTGCTTCTTTGGTAGATTGAGCTGTATGCTTTCAATCTGCTATACATTTACTCTTAATGCATATCCTTTTTCTTTTGGCAGAAAGATCTTGTTATATATGAGATGAATGTCCGTGCTTTTACTGCTGATGAATCAAGTGGTTTGGATCCAGATCAACGGGGAAGCTACCTTGGTGTGATTGAAAAGGTACTTCCAATTTCTATGAGTTTGTTTACTTTTACCAAACATTTGATTGGTTGTTAAAGTTTGGTTTGTCTGCCTTAATAGCAGTACCACAAGTTATACTACTGAGTTAAAAGTTTCAATGTTAAAATTGTTGTTATGTTCTTTGGTCCTTTTTCTTATGTTGGATGTCTTTGATTCTTTGATCATGTATTATAGCCTGTCTTATTTGAGAAGTGTTTTTTTTTCAAAAGTGCTTTTCTCATAAGTACTTTTGATGAGAAGCAATTTATGTTTGGCTAATTAATTTGAAAAGCACTTCTGAGCAGCAATTAGTGTTTGGCCAAGGTTTCAAAAAGTACTTCTAAGTGTATTTTTCTCAAAAGTGTTTTTCAAAAAAGCGCTTTTGTGGAGAAGCTACTTTTTTTTGCTTCTCCAAAACTGCTTCTGCTTCTCCTCAAAAGCACTTTTTTTTCTTCTAAAAGCTTGGCCAAACACTTCAACTTTGAAAAAAATATTTTTTTTGAAAAAATAAAGTGCTTCTGGATTTTGAGAAGCTTGGCCAAACAGGCTATTAGTCACTTACAGAAATTTTAAACTTATTTTATTCCTTGAGGTATCTGACATTCATTCATCTGTAAGTGTAGATACCACATCTTCTGGAGCTTGGTGTTAATGCAGTAGAATTAATGCCTGTCTTTGAGTTTGATGAATTGGAGTTTCAAAGGCGACCTAATCCGAGAGATCACATGGTAAACTTACATTTTCTTTATGCTTTATAACTGTCCTTGACTTAGTCTTTTCTAGTGATTTCTCTATTCTGAAGCTACTTTATGATGATTATTCTTTCATTCCTGTTGCCTGTGTGAGCATGCTCACATTGCCGGTCCCAAGCCCGGATAAAGGAGGAGGATTGAGGTAGCTTTGCAGCCAGTATAAAATTTTCCAATTCAGGATAAATCCTCATAAAACCTGTTAACATGCACGTTGTGCTTCCTCTGATGTTCACAACTCTGTCATTGTTATGGCATAGAGCATCAGTAAAATACCAATGCTTTGAATGGTAAAGGACAATTATCGTTCCACTTTTATTGAGCAACGATTCACTAGAATGCAGATTCTTTCGAATGTGACCAAGAGACTCTTAAAGTGGCTGATTGAAATAAGCTCATCAACTTTTACTATATATATTAGAAATAACTGCATCGATTTTATCATTTATTTGAGGTATTAACAGCAAGCGAGCAACCGTTTACCCTTTCTGTCCCCATCAAACTCATAATGCCCAAGATTAGACTATAATAACTGTGCCAAGTCAAAGTGCAAAGTTCAATTGTTGACTTAAGAATACTTTATTTTGATAATCCTTTTTCTTCTTCCCATCTACTTTGTTGTATGCTACCTTCATTGCTGGAAACTTGATTAAAAGATGCTGTGAGTATCTATTTGATGTGCATGTATTCAAATTCTTCATTAACTACTATGGCTAATTAAAGGGGCAGAATGCTCTTGGTTTGACTGAATACTTTTTAACTCATGTTAACTTTAGATCAATACGTGGGGTTACTCAACAATAAACTTTTTTGCTCCAATGAGTCGATATGCAAGTTGTGCTGGGGGACCTGTCAGTGCTTCTCGGGAGTTCAAACAAATGGTCAAGGCCTTGCATGATGCTGGAATTGAGGTTCGTCTTGTATCAGCTTGGTCTTTAAAGAGCTTGCTACACATACCCATAATGGCTCCTCTACCTTTTCAACTGTCTATTTAAAGATATTGGTTTCTCTTTCTCACGGCTTTTCATTCTACAGGTCATTTTAGATGTTGTTTATAATCACACTAATGAAGCTGATGACAAAAACCCGTATACCACCTCATTCCGAGGAATAGACAACAAGGTAAATGAACTATCCAATGTAATAGGTCTTGGTCAATAAAGTTATGAATTAGATTTTCATTGCATGTAATGTACCTCAGCAATTACTATGCTTAGGGAAACATCTACATTCGTTTTGATAGTAGGTTCATGGGGTTATTGTGTCCGTTAATAGATAACGGTTTCAGTAATCATCATGTGTCGTGATAGATGCATTAACTGTTTTGCAAGAATAGTTATTTTTTTAACTTCACAGAACTGTTCAACTCGAGCAGCCTTCGATTATGGAATTTGTGTAGATTTTAAGAATAAGAAAAGGCTTCTTGTATTTGTCTGTGTTTCTTACCTCCCTAAGCAAAGGTATTTATACACTAGGTCCTATGACTATCTTAGGAAGGGAAATAAATTACAATCAATTTACAATCAATCAGAATAAAATCAAATTTCAATCAGAATCAAATCTTTCCTAATAATTAAGCCAATTAACATCATCAAATCTTTCCTAATAATTAAGGCAATCAACATTCTTCCTCAAGTTGGTGTAAAGATGTCGCACATGCCCAACTTGCAAACTAGTGTATGAAAAGTTTGTTTGTTGAGACTTTTGGTAAACACATCAACTAGCTGCTTTTCTGATGACACATGAAACAAGTTCAAGACACCACTCATAACTTTTTCTTTGATGAAGTGTCGATCAGTTTCAACATGCTTTGTTCAATCATGCTGGACTAGGTTATGAGCTATGCTGATGGCAGCCTTGTTCGCACAATATAAGGAAAGTTTCCACTTTTAAGAGAGTCTCAATTCCTCTTAGTAACTTTAGTAACCAAAGTTGTTCACAAACACCCTGGACCATAGCTCTATATTTTGCTTCTGCACTTGATCTAGCAACTACACTTTGCTTCTTGCTTCTCCAAGTAACCAAATTTCCTCCTACGAGTGTACGATAACCGGATGTAGATCTTCTATCATCTAAAGATCCAGCCCAATCTATGTTTGTGTAGGTTTCTACCTGAAGGTGACCATGTTTGGAGAAAATCAGACCTTTGCTTGGAGTAGACTTTAGATATAACAAAATGTGAAAGACAACTTGCATATGAGGATCTCGGGATCATGTATGAACTAACTCACCAAGCTGACTGAATAGGCGATGTCAGGTCTAGTATGAGAGAGATAAATGAGTCTACCAACCAAACCTCTGATACCTCTCCTAATCAACTGGCTCTCCAACTCCTGTTTGTAGCTTGTGATTACTTTCAATGGGCGATTCTGCTGGTTTGCAACCTGTCATACCAGTTTCTTTCAAGAGATCCAAAATATACTTTACTTTGAGAAATTATGATTCCTTTTTTTGATCTGGCAACCTCTATTCCTAGGAAGTACTGCAATTCTCCTAGATCCTTGATCTCAAATTCTTGTGCCAATAGCTTCTTCAATCGGGTCATCTGTCTTTGTCATCTTCTGTTATTACTATGTCATCAACATAATAAACTATGAGAAGAGTGAGTTTACCCTTTTGATGTCTTATAAAGAGAGTATGATCAACATTCCTTTGTTGGTAGCCGAAGGAGATCATTGCTTTGCAGAATCTTTCAACCGAGCTCAAGGGATTGCTACTGTCCGTACAGGGCTTTCTTCGGTCTGCACACCTTTCCTTGACTTTGTTTAGTATCAAATCTAGGAGGAATCTCTATATATACATCTTCTTTCAAGTCTCTGTGAAAAAATGCATTCTTCACATCAAACTGTTGTAAGTCCCAATCAAGATTAGCTGCACAAGATAAAAGAATCCTGATATTGTTCATTTTAGCAACAGGGGTAAATGTCTCTAGATAATCCACTCCATAAGTTTGAGTGAATCCCTTAGCCACCAATCTTGCTTTGAATCTTTCAATCGAACCATCAGCTTTGTGCTTCACAGTGAAGGCCCATTCGTAGCCAACCAACTTCTTGTCTGGTGGTGAAGTGACAAATTCTCAAGTCTCATTTTTTTACAAGGCATTTATTTCTTTAATCATAGCTTGCTTCCATTTAGGATCTGGAAAAGTTTTCCTCCAATTCTGGGGAATAGACACAGAAGAAATATACAAGGCAAAGGCTCTATAGGAGGGATACAAAGAATTATAAGAGACAAAATTAGATAAAGGGTGTTTGGTGGTGCAAGATCGGACTCCTTCTCGGTGAGTAATAGGCACATCTAACTCATTAGGAAATATAGATAACTCACAAGTAGAAGAAGGTTCAGCTTCGTTAGATTGCATGATAGCTTCTTTTGCTCTATTTCTCCTTGAGTAAGTTTTCAAATCAGGCCTATCCAAACGCCCAATTGTCTCCCCCTGAATTCTTTCTCCAATTTCACTTTTCCTTGTGACGATATGATCAAGAGGTCCAATAATGGAACTAGGTTGAATCACCTCTTCCTCTTTATTGCTCTCCCCCTGAAGAGGTGATGAGGTGATACTGAGGGCTCAAATTCTCGAAAGGTAACATCCATGCTAACAAAAGATCTCCTTTAGGGAGGATGATAACATTTGTAACCTTTCTGTATTTGAGAATACCCCATAAAACAAACTTTATAGCTCTAGGATCTAGTATCCCAAAATGCCTAGTGTGGACAAAGCAAACACACTCAAACACCTTTGGAGGAACAACGTATTCATTCTTACCCTTTAAAGCTTTCAGATGATTGTCACGCCCTGACCCCGGGGAGCACGACCGGCGCTCAACTGAGATACCCCGGTCGAGCAAGCTCGCACAATGCCGTCTACCCGACTCACCCAAGAGTAAAAAGAAGATACAATTCATTAAATAGACAATAAGAAGGTCACGTGAACAACACCATTTCATTACCATTTGTTACTCCATTTATAAGTCTCAAAATACATTACACATTCATAGTTTGAAGTGGAACATGTGATACAAATACAACATTTTTAGTTTGATTTCCCAACACCAATATATAACCCACATCATGTCTACGGAGTCTTAAGAGAAACTAAAGAGTGTTATGACAGTACCGGCAACAAGGCCTTGGCTATACCTCAAAATGCTATGTATAAGGACAAAAGATACCGGACCCCGAATTGAAGTGGGGCTCATGAAGTCAGCTGAGGAAAGGGTGTACTGCTATCACTACTCAATGCTGCCCGCTGTAGAACCACCTGCATCCATTAAAAATGCAATGCCCCCGGCAAAAGGGACGTTAATATATATGGAATAGTACTAGTATGAAAACTAAACATCCCCTCAATAGAATGAGTAACAGTACAATGATAAAGAAACATGAAATCAATGAGGGCCTCATTAATATTAAAGTACCAAGGTAGGAGAAAGAATAAATTTCAAACAAGTTTCAATATTTTAAGTTGGGAGATCTTTAATACCGATACGCCACCGTGCTAAAAGCACGGAGTCCGATCTCAGCCCGATCGGCTAAGCCGTCTCACTCCGAGACGTCCACTCACAATACCACCATGTGCGTGGCATGGCGTCCGATCTCGGCCCGATCTGCTAAGCCGTCTCACCACAATGCCATGTGGGTCGACGTTACCTCATATTCCGCTAGCAATCATCTCATCCCATTTAAGAGGAAATATCTCAACACTTCAATCTCATCCCATATTCGGGGAGAACTCTCACCACCTCACACGTGGATTTTACCCTCATTCACTCCTACACCGGCACGTGTAATTTCGGGGTTAGGTCATTTCAACCTACCCTTCCTGGGTGACTAAATGATACTCCCAAGGCATTTATTATTTAAAGAATTTACAGCTCATTTCATTGTCTTTTACACTTCTCTTCATTTCATTGGCACTAGTGGCCTCTATTGTAATATTATTCTTGACATGTTGGCCGTGTTTCATATCTCATGCTCACTTCTTTTGCTTTCAAACACCATCAAGGATTATCAACAACAAGGCATTTCTATTCAAGACTTTAAGTACAAATGTGAGCAAATAAGGATCTTAGGCACAATGAGATTTCTTACACAATTCGACATGATAGCTTTCATTAGAATCACGTTTTGAAGTCATAGCATGTTAACACACAGCCCATACTTAGATCACATTCCCTAAGGATAACACAATAAGATAAAAGCATTCGGAATAGTCAAATTTATAATGATCAACCCGGGGCTTACAAGAACATTGTGGGATTCAATTCTAAGAGAGAAGTTTAGCCAACATACCTCGCCTCGAGCTTCCTTAAATTACTATAATGATTCGGAAATCTTAGCCACTTCGATCTATTTGGAAATATAACAAAATTGAACACAAATTAGGAAGGAGTTCTCGGTTCCAGCTCATTTGAGCATTTTATCAAACACTAGGTGGGCATTATGATTTCAAGGTCCTCCTAGGGTGGATTCCTTCATCCCACTACCCAAAGTCTACCCAATTGAGCTCAAAATTCTTCCCACAAACCTTGATAGTACATGTGCATGCATAATGAACAACTCCCTCACCCAAGAATTGCTTTTCTCATTACTTATTTCCAGTTAAATCCCGAAATTGAGGGCTAGGGAGTAGAATCTTACTTTTAGGATGAAGATCTAGTGAGTCTTCCTTGTTAATTCTCCAAGCCTTGAGCAAGAATTGATGAACAAATAGTTTAGGAACCCCCTCTCACTCTAGAGCACTTCCTTACTCTCAAAATATCAGATTTTTAGTTTACAAATGGCCCCTTAACGTTTATATATCAAAATAGGGTCGGGTTATAAGAACCAGAAAATGGACCCTCCGAACACAGTTCTGCGGTCGCAGAGTCGACCGCAGAATGGATATGTGGTCCGCGAAATGGGCCGCAGAAGTGATGTCAAGAACTGGGATGTTCGAGTCAGGTCTGCGGTAGGTCTGGGATCTCCAGACTAGTTATGCGGTCGCATAATGCGCCGTGTTAGTTTTGTAGATATGTATATAATAGAGTATGTATATATATATATATATTAGTCTTGTCCCACATCGGTAGTAGAGTAGTATATGCTTTGTAAAATATAGTTATAAATAAGGGCTTCTTGTATTGAATAAGAATATAAATAATATATTCTCTTTTTTCCGTGCTTTCTCACATGGTATCAGAGCAATAGTGAGAGTCTTATCGCTGTGCATAAATTCCAGCGACTCCGGGAAGAGAATCAGTCACCGGAATTCTTTTTCCGGCGACCTATTTGAGGGTTATTTGCGTCTGCCTAGTTTCTGTCAGTGGTGTGCAAAATCCAACACCACCACAGGGGTCGTCAGTGTCCGGCGACCAAACCCCAGTGAAGACCTCCGGCAGACGCTGTCTCATGCGCTCCCACGCGCCACCAGAAGGTCTGCGCGTGACGTCACGCGCCCCCACGCGCCGGCGCGTGAGGTTGTTTCCGGCCAGTTTTTGAAGAAGCTCCTTCAGGGCAGTGGGGTCGCCTAGTAATTCCGACCCTACCCCTGCTGTTTTCGTTTTATTTCAACCACGTTGAGTTTTCTCCGGTAGCTACGGTACTTTCCGGCAGCTACAGTACCCATCCAGCAGCTACAGTGATATTCCAGTAGCTCCAGTGGTCCTTTTTACTCGGATTTCAGTGTGTTCAACTTGTTTCCTCTCTTATTTGCAACAATGTCTCTCGGATATGATATTTTTGGGCCTAAAAACATGAGTTTTGGAAGCAGTAGTGGTACTATGATTACCTCGGAGCCCTTAGTGGGAAGTTCAAATTATTTAGCTTGGTCTTCATCTGTCGAGTTGTGGTGTAAAGGTCAAGGTGTTCATGATCATCTAATCAAACAATCCGGCGTAGGAGATGAAAAGGCAATAGCACTTTGGGCAAAGGTTGATGCTCAGTTATATAGCATCTTGTGGCGATCTATTGATTCCAAGTTGATGCCCTTATTTCGTCCATTCCAGACATGTTATTTGGTTTGGGAAAAGGCTCGTGCCTTATACACTAATGATGTACAAAATAATAATCCTTGAATTGTAATAACATTTAACTTATTTTGGTTA
>MCJB01048851.1:7033-67775 GCA_002018475.1 Nicotiana obtusifolia
GTCATGAAGGAGTCGAACTTTTTGTACCACTGCCTCGGTGCTTGCTTCAACCCATACAAGCTCCTGTTGAGCTTGCACACCATGTGTTCCTTGCCCTTAACTACAAATCCTTCTGGTTGTTGCATATAGATCTCCTCGTCCAGATCTCCATGTAAAAACACTGTTTTTACATTCATTTGCTCAAGATGCAAATTCTCTGATGCAACAATACTCAACAGAATTTGGATAGTAGTTAACTTCACAACAGGAGAAAATATTTCAGTATAATCAATACCTTTCCTTTGTGAATATCCTTTAACCACTAACCGAGCCTTGAACCTTCTTTTACCGTCTGGTTCTGCCTTGATTCTGAACACCCACTTGTTCAACAAGGCTTTCTTCTCTGCAGGTAACTCAGTCAACACCCAAGTGTTGTTCTTCTCAAGGGAGCTCAATTCATCATTCATGGCTTGCTCCCACTTGATTGACTCCTTCACCTGTAGGGCCTCATCGAATGACTCTGGTTCCCCTTCATCAGTCAGCAACAGATAATGTAATAAAGGTGAATATCTATCTGGTGCTTTGATGGTCCTTGATGATCTCCTCAACAGCTTCTCAGGTGTCACTTGTTCCACCATAGGTTCTTCAGCAACAGCGTCTGGAGTTGGTTGAGTTTCTTCCGCAATATCTCTGGGTGTACTCTTCTGCAACTCAATATCAACTCCCACTTGCTTCGTAGTCTCTGAAACCTTCTGCTCTCTGTCCTTGTATAGGACAGACTCATCAAATGTCACATCACAATATCTCAAGATCTTTCTATTCTTGTCATCCCAAAACATGTAACCAAACAAGTCAGAACCGTAGCCTATGAAGTAAATCTTCGCAGCCTTGGCATCAAGCTTGTCTCTTTTCTCTGGATCATCATAAATATAAGCCGTGCAACCAAAAGTTCTCAAGTATGAGTACTGAGCTCTTTTTTCATCCACACCTCCTCTGGGATCTTGAACCCCAGGGGAACTGATGTCCCCTGTTGATCAAGTATGCAGCTGTGCTCACAGCATCTGCCCAAAACATCTTGGGCAGCCCACAGTGTATCCTCATGCTCCTTGCACGCTCATTCAATGTTCTGTTCATCCTCTCAACAACTTCATTCTGCCTAGCCTTACCGGGAACTGTCCTCATCAATCTGATTCCCTCAGCTGCACAGAATACTTTGAACTCTGACTTGTCATACTCTCCTCCATTGTCAGACCTCAGGCATTTGATCTTCAAACCAGTCTGATTTTCAGCTTCAGCTTTCCACCTCTTGAAAGTCACAAACACATCTGACTTATGCTTCAAGAAATAGACTCATACCTTCCTGCTGAAATCATCAATGAAGGTGACATAGAACCTGGATCCTCCAAGTGATGAAACTGGAGATGGTCCCCAAACATCTGTATGTACCATTTCCAACCGCACTTTCTTCGGCTCTCTAGCAGTTTTGTGAAGCTAACTCGTTTCTGTTTTTTCATAACACAGCTTTCACAAAGACCCATGTCAACAGACTTCAGGCCCTCTAATGCTCATTTTGCAACCAGCATCTTCATTCCTTTAGCACTCATGTGTCCAAGTCTGTTGTGCCACAGACAAGAATCGGAAGCACCCTCAGCGACAGCAACCATGTTTATACACCCTGCAGTAGTGTACAAGGTTCCAGATTTGGTGCCACGAGCTACAATCATAGCACCTTCACAATCTTCCACGAACCTTTCCCAAACTCTGATGTATAGCCTGTGCTATCCAACTGACCAACAGAGATCAAATTCTTCTTGAGAGCAGGAATATATCTGACATCCTCTAATGTCTACTGGTTTTCCCATGGGGTCTTTATGCAGACATCCCCCTTTCCTTCAATCTCCAAAGCTTTGTTGTCAGCAAGATACACCTTCCCAAAATTTTCAGATTTGAAATTTTGGAACAATTCCTTGCTTAGAGACGAATGAAAGGATGCACCAGAATCCAAAATCCAGGATTCGACCGGGCTGTCCACACTAAGGATTAGAGCATCCCCAATATTTTCTGCGGAATTTACAGAATCACTATCATCTCCAGATTTATGATTCTGCTTCTTCTTTGGTTTCGTACAGTTTGTCCGATAGTGCTTATCTCCACAGTTCCAACAAATCACGTTTGCTCTGTTCTGAGATTTTCCTCGATTCTTTGATTTTGATCGGCCATGTTGATTTTGGCCCTTCGACTTGCTTCTCCCCCTTCGGTCAACGCTGAGAGCACTGCCCCATGAACCTCCCACTTCTCGTTTGCGAATGCTTTCGCTGAGAACAACATCACAGATTTCATCAAACTTCAACTTCTCAGATCCACGGGAACTGCTAATCGCAACAACAACAGTATCCCAAGACTCGGGCAGAGATGACATCAAAATCAACGCCTTAATTTCATCTTCGAAATTAATTTCCACAGAACTCAGTTGACTCACAATCATATTGAACTCATTTATATGATCGGCAACAGATCCATTCTCAGACATCTGTAAATTGAACAATCTACGCATCAAATATACCTTGTTCATCGCCGATGGCTTTTCGTACATATTTGATAGTGCCTTCATCAGATCTGCCGTAGTCTTCTCCTTGACGATGTTGAACGCCACGTTTCTCAACAAAGTCAACCGGATCAACCCCAACGCCTGGCGATCCTTAAGCTTTCACTGCTCCTCTGTCATGGAAGCTCTTTGATAATGGATCAGATTGTACCAATATCAACCCCTTTTCTTCCATTTATTCCTATTCCAAGGAAAAAATTCAACAATCTCTTAACCAACCTCAAGGAACTATTCATATGTTGTTAAATAGAAATAAGGAATGTCAGTCATTGATAATTTTGTCAGCAGCCAATTGTTCTCGAATGATGTTTGGGGTTGCATTTGTAGCCCATTTCTGAAAACGAAGCCTTGTTTAAGGCTGGTATTGGGCCTGCTTTTGAATTGGCCCATTTTAGTGGCATCCAGGCCCAAATTTGATGATTGTTTTGACTGCAATATGTTAAATTCAAAGCAGGACTATTTCTGAAATCTGTTAAGTTCCAAGCGTGACTGTTTCTGAAATTAGTGTTGAAATTTAAAGAGTGGCTATTTTTCTGGAAATAGTGCTAAAATTTAAAAGCACAGCTGTTCTTCTGGAATTAGAGTTAAAAATTCAAAGTGTGGCTATTTTTTGGAATTGGGGTTAAAATTCAAAACGTGGCTATTTCCTGGAATTAATGTTAAAATTCAGGGTATAGTTGTTTATGGAATTAGTGGCTATGTTTGTAATAGGACTTATGCTGAGTGGCCTGTCTTGGGCTTGAAATTAAAATACCTGGAGCCCAAGTGGACTAACTGCCCAACTAGAAATCAACTAGGCCTACTGCTATTCATGTACATGGGTCCCCAGTAACATTAAACAGGCAAACGCGGTTTTTAACAATTTAGGTTCAAAAATTCCTTTAGTTAATAGAGGTGAACCATGTAATTAGTAACGATCACCTATGACCCTCTTAATTGCTAAATACAAGATTTAAATAATTAAGTCTTAAATGCCTTAACTTTCGTAGCTTGGCTTTTAGGCGCGATTAATAACATTGTGACTATGGGTACAGTTCCTGTGACATAATAATAATGCCAATTTCGAGGGTGCCTTTTAGGTGACTCGATTTTAATAAATCCAAGTAGGAAAAGTGTTCAAATAATTTGAGGTGCGCCACGCCAAATAAAATTTCAAAAATTCATGGCCCTCATTAATCAATATCAAAATCCTTAGAAAACCGAGGTGTGCTATTCAGAGAATTTCATGGCCCTCGAAGAGTTAAAAACGCGTAGCTGCTTTAGGCGCGTTACTTTAATGACTCAATTTCCTAAATTCGGGTGCGCATTTATGTGACCTAAATCCAAATCTCAATGTTAAATTAAAATGTGTTACGGATTACGGGTGTATTTATGTGACGTGGTTCGTGACATATTTTAATTGACGTTGCAATTCTTTAATGATTCTAAAAGCGGTTAAAGGTAAAATATACCATAGGCTAGGAACATGTATTAAAATTAGATAATAAGCCGATTATAACTGTTGAGCCACCGTGCTAGAACCACGGAATCCGAAGGTGCCTAACACCTTCCCTCGGTTTAACAGAATTCCTTACTTAGAATTTCTGGTTCGCAGACTTCACAATGAAAGTGTAAATTTTCCTCGATCTGGGATAAAAATAAATCGGTGACTTGGGACACCAATTATATATTCCAAGTGGAGACTCTGATAAAATTAAATAAATAATCTCATTTCGATAATGTCACTTTGATTGGAAAAACTCCTTTATATACTCCTCGGGGGTGTACGAAAAAGGAGGTGTGACAGAGGTTATATGCGTCGGATGGCACTTTGAAAATAGAAGACCACCCGGTGTTATGTGTCATCCTTCAGATGGAGAAGCTTGGAATCACTTTGATAGGACATATCCAGATTTTGCTAGTGAACCTAGGAACATTCGATTAGGTCTGTGTGCGGATAGCTTCACGCCTTTTTTTGTATCTGCGACACCTTATTCATGTTGGCTTGTCTTTCTTACACCTTATAATCTACCACCAGAGTTGTGCATGACTAGTCCATATATATTCTTGAATTGTATTATCCTCGGTCCACGTAATCCGAAAAGCTTGATTGATGTATATTTGCAACCTTTGATTGATGAGCTAAAACAATTGTGGTACGATGGTGTTGAAACATATGACATATCAACCAAACAGAATTTTAATTTGCATGCTAATTTAATGTGGACAATTAACGATTTTCCTGCGTATGGAATATTTTCTGGGTGGATGACTGCTGGGAAGCTAGTTTGTCCTTACCGCATGGAAAATAGTAAAGCGTTCACTTTGAAATATGGCCGAAAGCAATCATGGTTTGATTGTCATCGTCAGTTCTTGCCTCCTGATCATGAGTTTAGAAGGATGAAAAATGCATTCAAAAAGAATAAAATGGAATGTGATTTTCCACCTCCGATACTTTCAGGAGAGGAAATTTTGGAGAGGGCCCAAAACTTCAGTAAAGTTACTGAAGCTCCACCTTATAGATTCCCCGGATACGGTGTTACTCACAAATGGGTGAAAAGGAGTATATTTTGGGATATTCCTTATTGGAAGGATAATCTTCTCCGTCACAACCTTGATGTCATGCATATTGAGAAAAACTATTTTGATAATTTGTTTAGCACAGTGATGGATGTTAAATGTAAGACAAAGGATAACGCAAAAGCTAGAATGGACTTACAAGAATATTGCAGACGGCCTGAATTATACTTGCAGACAGCAAACAATGGTAAGGTGTTCAAACCCAAAGCAAGTTACACATTCACTTTGGAGGAAAGACGGCAAATTTGTGATTGGGTAACGAAATTGAAGATGCCTGAGGGTTATGTGTCGAATTATGGGAGAAAAGTTGATATGGAGGTAGGGAAGTTGAGCCATTTGAAAAGTCATGACTGTCATGTTTTCATGGAGACCTTAGTGCCTATTGCATTTTGTGGTTTGCCTGAAAGAATCTGGAAACCCGTCATAGAGATTAATTTGTTTTTCACATACTTGTGTTCTTCCACATTAAGGGAAGAAAACCTACTCCGGATGGATCAGAACATTCGTGTCACTTCTTCTAAGATGGAAAAGATATTTCCATGTGGGTTTTTTGATGTGATGGAACACCTTCTAATCCACATTGTACACGAGGCACGACTTGGAGGGCTTGTTCAATGTAGATGGATGTATCCCTTTGAGAGGTAATATTATATGTTTGATGTAATTTTATGTTTTATTTTAATGTTCTTGGCTAACCTGAAATTATGTAGGACAATTGCCAAATGCAAACAATTTGTTAAACAGAGGAATGGGATTGAAGGATCTATATGCGAAGCTTATCTTGCAAAGGAGACTGCTCATTTTTGCTCTTATTATTTTGAGAGTAATGTGCCATGTGCTAGGAATAGGCCCAACAGGCACACAGTCGACCTTAGGAATGATCCATTATGTCAGCTACACTTCACATGTTGCTAAATTGTCCCGAAGTTGTACCATTTCTCAAGTAAGTATTGATTTAGTAGTTATCAAAATATAAAAATTACTGTGATTACATCTCAATGCAACTACTAAAAATATTTGATGTGTCACAGTCACTTCGTGGGTCAATTTGGCCATGATGTTGTATATACGAGATTTGATACGTGGTTCAAACAATTTATAAGTTTCTCCTTAAAATATTCTAACACTATGTAGGTAAACAATGTTTAGAAGTTATGCTAACATATGAATTTTTTTAACAATATGTAGGTAAATGATCCAAATAATGGTGTAAATCAATTTTTGAAAGATATATCTTGGGGACCTGGGGTTGAGGTAAGAACAATGTCTAAGTACGTTGTGAATGGATATAAGTTTCATACCGAGTGTTGCTCTAAAAATAAAAATAGCAACAACGGTGGGGTGTGGGTTCAAGGTGGTGATGGCAACCAAGATGGAGATATTGATTATTATGGTGTGCTCAAAGAAATAATAAAACTAGAATCTACAGGTTGGCCATATAAGAAATTGATACTCTTTAGATGCAAGTGGTTTGACCCACACCCAACAAGAGGTACAAGAGTACACAACCAGTACAACATAATTGAGGTAAATCATACGAGGGAGTATGATCGCTATGATCCTTTCATAATTGCACATAATGTTAGGCAAGTGTATTATGCTCCTTATCCATTATGGCGGAATAAGTCCGATTGGTGGGTTGTAATAAAAACTAAGCCTGTGGGTAGGGTGAAAGTTGAGAATATGTTAGATGTTGCATATCAAAACGATATCTCTACTGTTGACCAAATAGTGTACGAAGTTTTAGAAAATGATTTGGAACATCCTGAACACATATTGGAAGAAGTTGATATTTTTGAAGTAAGAATTACAGAAAACGAGGAAGAAGTATCAACTGATGAAGCTCAAACTACTGAGGAAGAAGAATTCTCGGACGAGGAACTATACGTCGATGAGCTTTAAACAGTTGGTTTCTTTAACAACTCTCGTCTATAGCTACTTTCTTTTTATGTTTCAATCTAAATATGTATTATACTATGCAGATGACAGGCAAGGGTCGAGGTAACAATGATTCTAGTAGTTCTCGGGGTCGAGAAAAGGCTAGAAAACAAAAGAGGAGGGTAGAAGATTATACTCCATCTTGTCCTGCCGTTTCAGAGATGCCTATGCCTACGTCTTTTCCTCCACCCCAGGGCTATTCTGAGCTGCCACAGCATCACTAGCCCTACACCTTCGTGCAGACACCAGGTCTTTCGTCACAGGGCCATAGGACTGTGCGTCCGACATACAGTCCAGCTGCCGCACATCCATGTGGATCTCAGCCATATGCATCGCATGGACCGCATCGATCCATGTCACATCCACATGGATCACAGGCATCAGTGTCACAGCCACTCAGGTCACAGCAATCAGCGTCACGTCCCCTTGCGGCCCATACAGCTATGTCGCAGTCACAGGGCTCGCAGCCATCTTCATCTGGGGCTCCATCTATTACAGGCCTTCGCCTGCGAGACACTAGCTCTGACCCCCCTACACCTTCCACACATGCCTCTGATATACATGGTTCGGACGGTGATGGTGATGGTGACGAGGAGGTGCATCATGATCAACATGGAAGGATCATCATAGTCCCTGAGGGTGATGGGTAAGAGTTATTTGTTATTTTTACATTTATTGTTTTGTACAGTTTTACTAAGATATTAATGTATTTTTTTTATTAAATTGCATGTTCATCCCTAGTAATATTACTACAAGGATAATCACCCAAGCCACCAGAAAGCTATTAGATGGCCCTTATGCGACTTGGAGTGATTTCCCATTCTCGCTTAAGGAGCAAATTTTCAATGAATTTAAGGTATAAATGTTGTTTTAAGCAGTACAATTATTTATATATATGATATTTCCATCTAAATATGTATTATAGAATATATATATATATATATATATATATATATTATATATATATATATACACACACACACACACACATACATATACATACTTACACTATAATCTGATATTTCCATATAATACTTAACTTTTGAAATACAGAGCAAGTGTGTATGGGAACACCGCTATAACGCGGATGTAGTTGGTAATTTCCATCTCAAGGCTCGCAAGCGGTTGTCACATTGCTTCTCCAAATCTAAAAAGTTGAACCAGAAGCCCCACTGGTTGCTTCAGCATTTATGAGAGGATTTGCAAAGGCAATGGCTAACCGCAGAGTTCTTAAAGAAGAGCGAGAAAGGAAAGAAAGCTCGTGCTTCTGAGAAGGGAGGATCCCTGCACACTGGAGGTGCGATCAGCCTAGGGACAATAAAGAGAAGAACGGTACGTAATTGCTTAATTTAATTTTAATTTTCAACGTATATCTATTCTGTTTCTTAACTAAAATTTATGAGTTTTCAAGAAAAGAAGTTGGGGTGTCCGATGAGGCAAGATGAGTTATTCAAGGAGACTCATATTGTTAAGAAGAAGAAAAATACAGATGAAGAAAGGTGGGACGAGGGCCGAGCCTCGATTGTAAATGTAAGTTTTCAATTTTCATTAAGTATTTTGATTTACTTTTATATAACTTTTGAAATACTAATTCAATGTAATTTTTCTTATAGGGTCGCTTCACAGCTGAAGTAGAGGAATTCATACGTAGTCAGCCACCTAATGAGTCGGGCGACCCAATCCAATCGTTGGACGAGGATGCTGAAAGACTATGGACGCAGACTACTGGCGGTCCAAAATGGGGGAAGGTATATGGGCTTCCCACTAAGAAATTCCATCGCTATAAGTGTGGAATGCAAGGAATAGGGACTTCTGCGCAAGCTGAGCAACTTGATGGGGGAGAGCCTCTCCTCTGTGCGAGAGACTGTGGCAAATCTCACAGCCGAGCTAGAAGCCTACAAGGAAAGAGAAAGGATTAGAGATGCTCAGTACATTGGCATACAAGAGCAGCTCAAATCTCTCTTGGCTTCTGGCGCTTTTCCGATTCTTCGGTCTCGTGAGTCATCGCTAGAGGCTCGCCTTCCCTGTGCTAGTTCCTCCCGTCCTCCCCGTTATCATTCCTCCAGTCCTAGACAATTACACCCTTATCCATACCGTCTTCATGATGAAACTTCATCAGACGATGACAATAATGATGTACAAAATAATCCTTGACTTGTAATAACAGTTAATTTATTTTGGTTAGCTTAATGTATAAGTTCTATTGAACTTTATAGTTTGTTACTTTTAATGTTGTTGTTGTTGTTGTTTATTGTCGTTTATTGTTGTTGTTATTTATTGTGGTTGTTGTTGTTGTTATTGTCGTCGTTGTTGTTGTTTATGGCATAAAATGCCTGTTTAGGAATTTGGTATGTTGTTTTCGTTGTTGTTGTTGTCATTGTTGTTTATGGTATAAAATGCCTGTTTAGGAATTTGGTAAGCTGGCAGGTGGTGTAGCTGCCAAAACAGGCAGTTTCTGCCAAAAATGAACCAAGAAAAGTGACCAACGTTGGTCTCTAGTTGGTCGCTTTTCTCTGAAAAAAAAACAATTTTCTGGGAAATAGCGACCAACTTTGGTCGCTATTTAACCCAGATTTATCAAAAGCAACCAACGTTGGTCGCCATTCAATTTAAAAAAAATAATTTCTGCAAATATAGCGACCAACGTTGGTCGCCATTTTTCAGATTATAATAAATAAAAAAACGTAATTTACATTTGGAGACAAACTTTGGTCGCCAATATTAGCGATCAAAGTTGGTCGTTATTTTCTTTACCGAAATATTTGGTCCTTTTACCTTAGAGACCAAAGCGACCAACTTTGGTCCCTAAGGTTAAGAGACCAGCTTAATATCGACCAGGCCTTTTTAGTCGCTTTTTGGTCGCTTTTGGCCAATAAGCGACCAACTTTGGTCGCTTTTTGCCGGATTTCTAGTTGTGTCTTTTACAACTAAGAGGCCAAGTCTTTTTTGCCTATAAAAGGAAAGGACATTAGTTTATTTTAAACACACCAACAAGACTTGAGTCTTCATTTCTTGTTTTTTCCTCTCCTCCTTTATTAAGAGTATTTTGTACGAGGGTTAAGTGTTGGGAAGCACTTGTGAGAACCCTTTCTTTGGAGTGATCTTGTGAGGTTATTCTCTCGGGGGTATTTGGGATTAATTAGAGTATTTATTCTAATTTTGTACTCTCTTTTGTACTCTTATTGTTATAGTGAAACTGCTCCTTTTCGCTTGTGGACTTAGGTCACACTGACCGAACCACGTTAAATTTGTGTCTTCTTTATCTTCTTTAATTGCCGTTATTTATCAACTTGCATTGTCTTTGTTATTATCAGTATAACGCGTCTACCAAGTTTCCAATCCTAACAATCTTCTTGTTTCGAACTTTAGTTTTCCTAATGTTTGTGCGCCGTGTCAAATGGGCAAGAGTCATCGTATTCCATTAGTTCATCGTCATGAATCTAGTTTGCGTCCTTTTGATCTTGCGTATTCAGATGTTTGGGCCCGGCTCCTATCAATTCTATTCATGGAACTCGTTATTTTGTTTTATTTTGGGATGATTGTACCAAGTTTATTTGGATTTATTTTATCCACCAAAAATCAGAAGTGCTTACTATTTTTAAATAATTCCATACTATGATTGAAATCCAATTCAATGTCAAAATTAAATGTCTACAAACTGATTAGGGAGGTGAATTTCGTAATGTTCCCTCTCATCTTCAAACTCTAGGCGTTCAACATCGAGTTTCATGTCCCCACACACGAGAACAGAACAGAATGGTGCTCTAGAGCGACGCAATCGCATTATTTTCGAAAAAGTATTATCTCTTCTTGCCCATGCTTCTCTCCCGTTGTCCTTTTGGGAACCAGCTTTTCATACGGCAGTCTACCTCTCTAATTGTACCATCACCGCTATCCTAAACCACTCGTCACCTTACCGATCTTTATATGTGTTTGGGAATAAATCCCCTACAGAAATAATATTCACAGTAATAAAAGCAGAATAATAACGTAATATTGAGATACGGTAACTAATAAGAGTAAAAGAGTGACAACGACACCAAGATTTTTATGTAAAAAATCCTTTTGAATAATAAAAAAAAAAATCACAGCCCCGAGACGAGCAACTAATATCACTATAGCAAGAAATTTTAAACTTTGTAGATCCGAGTAAAATACTCCAAAGACCACTAAACACTCAAAAGAAATAACCCTCTTTTGATATTCCCACCTCATTATAATATCGCTCACTCTCTATTTTTCTCATAGACTATTTTCTTATACCTTGTCTGTGAAACCTCACTCTTTCTTTCTCTCTTTGTTGGTGTGCAGAAATGAGAGCTAAAGCTCTCCTTTTATAGCCGAAGCCTCACTCTCTAAAGCCTATTATATTTGACAATTTGTACACACTTTTTCTTTTCTTTTTTTCTTCAATGTTGACAATTCAACAAAGTTGGCTACCAAACCAAAGAAATTCAACAAATTTGGCTACCAAACCAAAGAAATTCAACAAATTTGGCTACCAAACCAAAAAAAATGCAACAAAGTTGGCTACCAAACCAAAGAAATTTTCCTTAGGCACGTGCCTATTACTTTAGTTTTTGAATGAGATGGACCCCATCAATCTTCCCCTCCAGTCACATTCATTTAGAGTAGGTACCATTGTCTTCTAGTTTGAGTGCATGCCGACAAGTTCTTTGCATAGCTCGAACTTGTCTCTTGGTACCACCTTGGTCAGCATATCTGCGGGATTCTCACTTGTAGAAATCTTCAAGATTTTAGAGATTCATTCTCTATCATTTTTCGAATCCAATGATATCTCACGTCGATGTGTTTGGTCCTTGCATGGTGCATGGAGTTCTTGCTAAGGTCTATTGCACTTTGACTGTCACAATAGACGACATACTTCTTCTGATACAATCCAAGCTCTTGAAAGAATCGTTTTAACCATATCATCTCCTTGCCAGCTTCAGTAGCGGCAATATACTCCGCTTCAGTTGTAGAAAGTGCGACACACTTCTGCAACCTCGACTACCATGATATCGATCCCCCTGAAAATGTAAACAAATATCCAGTAGTGAATTTTCTGTTATTAATGTCACCCGCCATATCATCATCTGTATAGCCCTTCAAGATTAGATCAGATCCTTCCAAGCACAAACAATCTCCCCTTGCACCTCTCAGGTACCTGAGTATCCACTGTGCTTTTCAAGAAACCTGCTGACAACACCAACTGCATGACTAATATCAGGTCTAGTGCATACCATTGAATACATTAAACTTCCGACGACAGAGGAATAAGGAACCTTGATCATGCTTTCTTTTTCCTCCATTGTTGTAGGACTCATCTTCTTGCTTAACTTCATATGACTAGCAAGTGGTGTGCTGACTGGCTTAGCATTCTTCATATTTAAGCGTTCCAGTACACGTTCAATGTACTTCTCCTGAGACAGCCACAACTTTCTGCTTGTTCGCTCTCGAACTATCTTTATACCCAGAATTTATTGTGCTGGGTCCAAATCCTTCATATCAAATTACTTGGACAAATCTCCCTTCAACTTTGCAATAAGCCCCTTATTTTTCCTACAATTAACATGTCATCCACATACAACAACAAAATAATAAAGTTGTTGTCAGAAAATCTTTTGAAGTATACACATAGATCAGAATATGTCTTTGTGTAAGTTTGACTATTCATGAATGAGTCAAACTTCTTGTACCACTGCCTTGGTGCCTACTTCAACCCATAAAGACTCTTATTCAGTTTGCACACCATATGTTTCCTTTCTGCTACTTCACATCCTTCTGGCTGCTCCATATAGATCTCATCTTCCAAATCTCCGTGAAGAAATACAGTTTTCACGTTCAACTGCTCCACTTCAAGATCTAGGCTAGCTGCTAAGCTCAAGATTGTTCGAATATAAATCATTTTGACAACAGGTGAGAAAATTTTGTCAAAATCAATATCTTTCTTCTGCTCGAAGCCTTTTACCATCAATCGAGCTTTACTGAACAGCTTGTCATTTCCATCTTTCTTGAGTTTAAAGACCCATTTACATTTGAGTGGTCTTTTACTCTTTGGAAGTTCAACCAGCTTATATGTGCTATTTTTTTTGTTGAGATTGCATCTCTTCTTGCATGACTTTCATCCACTGGTTCTTTTCTGGATGGGACAACACCTCCTTAAGATTTTCTGGCTCCCCTTCATCACTGATGAGGACATACTCTGCGGAAGGGTACCTACATGACTCTACCCTTGGCCTCTCTGATCTTCTCAGAGGTTGAGGTTGTTCTTCTTCTTGAGTGGGGTGCTCCACTTGCTCGACACCATCATCAAGTTGCTCCTTCTGCTCAATAATCTCATCATGTTGCTCCCCCTGCTCGGCAACCTCGTCGGTCCTACTTTCTGTACTTGTGGGATTGTTAGAAGTAGAAGGAATAATAACAAGGTTAGGAACTATACCATTCTTGGCCTTCTCTGACATATCATCAGCAGTTCCAACTTCACTTTCTCGGAAGACTACATCTTTGCTTCTGATGACCTTCTTCTTTATAGGATCCCACAATATGTATCTGAACTCTTCATCTCCATATCCGATGAATATGCAGGGAGCAAATTTATCATCCAGCTTTGTTCTCTGCTCCTTTGGTACATGTGCAAAAGCTCTACAACTGAACACCTTCAGATGCGAGTAGGCAGTTTAGCCATTCTGAACTGCTTCACCCCAGAATGATTAGGCAGTTTAGCCATTCTAAGCATGCTTCTCACCTTCTCCATGATGGTGCGGTTTATCCTTTCGGTTATGCCACTGTGTTGTGGGGTTCCAAGAACTGTCTTTTCATGTCTGATCCCATAGCTCGAATAGTACTCTTCAAATTCCCTTGAAGTGTACTCACCTCCATTGTCACTTCGGAGACGCTTTAGCTTTTGTCCTGTCTCTCTTTCCACCAAAGCATTAAACTTCTGGAAAACTTGAAACACCTGATCTTTGGTTTTCAAAATATAAACCCATAGCATCATTAATAAAAGTAAAAAAAACATTTGTTACTGCCCATTGGTTCAATTTCCATTGGACCATAAACATCAAAATATACCAAATAAAGTATATTCAATTTTCTTTCAGACAATGTCTGAAATGAGACTCTATGCTGCTTACCAAATAAACAGTAGTCACAAGGTTTTACAGTTGTATCTTTGGCACAAGAAATGAGTGATTTCCTGGTAAGAGTCTGCAATCCCTTCTCGCTCATATGAGCCATCCTTTTGTGCCACAAATCTGCAGAAATCTCATCTTCTACCGCGTTCAATTCACCTTGGCATATTTCTACATTTGTCCAGTACAATAAGCCACGAGCAACTCCCTTTGCAATCACCAATGATTCCTTGGTAATTCTTAACTTTTGATTTGCAAAATAGTTCTCGTATCCATTTCGGTCTAACGCAATTCCCGAGATCAAGTTCATCTACAAATCAAGTACATGTCTCACCTATTTTAGAACCAACGTGCATTCGACATTTGTCTTGATACAAATGTCACTAATCCCTGCAATTTTTGAGTAACTTGCGTTACCCATTCTCATGGTGCCGAAATCACCTGCTACATGTCTACAAAAAATATCTCTTACCAGTGTGGCATGGTAAGATGCTGCTGTATCAACCACTCATTCCGACTCCAGACCTGATAAGTGCATGCATTCCTCTTCCTCATTTATAAAGAGGACAACATTATTATTTTTTTGCACCATGGTGGCTGTGTCGTTGTCATTCTTCTTGCCACTAGTTTCACCTTTGCCCTTCCTTGGATTTAGGCAATCTCTTTTGAAGTGACATGGTTGATCACAATTGTAGCAATTTCTGGCTCTTGATTTGGATCGGTTCTTAGACTTCCCACGAGCTTCGGATCTACCATAGTTGCTCGAGCTCCTTTTGATAACTCCTGCCTCTACCTTTGTGATGAGAGTCTGTCCTTGATTTTCAAGCTTCTTTCTCATCTTCTCATTGAGTAGAAGAGCCGATGTGACATCTTTCAACTCAATGGTAGTCTTACCGTGCAGGATGGTTGTTGCCAGATTATCGTACGAAATGGCAATGAGTTCAACAGCAAGATGGCTTTATCTTCTTCCTCGATTTTCACTTCGAGATTGGCGAGCAGTGTGATTAGTCCGTTAAACATATTTAAATGTGACAAAAAATTCGTACCTTCACCCATGTGTAGAGCGTATAGCTGCTTCTTTAGGTACAATTTCTTTGTCAGCGTTTTGGACATGTATAGGCTTTCCAACCTTGTCCAAATGCCACGTGCGGTGTTTTCATCAATGATGTTATTTACCATATCATTTGATAAGTGCAACCTGATTGCACTAACAGCCCTTTCATCCAAGTCAGCCCAATCCCCAGCTTTCATAGTATCAAGCTTTTTGGCATCAGCATCTAGTACCTTTGTGTAATCCTTGTTGGATGAGCAGATTCCTTATCCTTCTTTGCCATGTTGAGAAACCGCTATCCCCGTTGAATTTTGCTACCTCGTTCTTTACTCCGGACATTTTTGTTTTTCACGGAGTATAGTACTACCGATAATGAATATTATTTCTACAAACGAGGTTGGGAATAAACCCCCTACAGAAATAATATTCATAGTAATAAAAGTGGAATAATAATGTAGCACCGAAATACGGTAATTAACAAGAATAAAAGAGTGACAACGACGCCAATATTTTTACGTAAAAAACCCTTTTGAATAAGGAAAAAAACCACGTCCCCGAGACGAGCAACTGATATCACTATAGCAAGGAATTTTACACTTTGTAGATCCGAGTAAATACTCCAAAGACCACAACAACACTCAAAAGAAATAACCCTCTTTTGATATTCCCACCTCACTACAATATCGCTCACTCTCTATTTTTCTCATAGACTATTTACCTTGTTTGTGAAACCTCACTATTTCTTTCTCTCTTTGTTGGTGTGTATAAATGAGAGCTAAAACTCTCCTTTTATAGCCAAAGCCTCACTCTCTAAAGTCTACTATATTTGACAATTCGTACACACTTTTTCTTTTTTTTCTTTAATGTTAACAATTCAACAAAGTGGGCTACCAAACCAAAAAAATTCAACAAAGTTGGCTACCAACCAAAGAAATTCAACAAAGTTGGCTACCAAACCAAAGAAATTTTCCCTAGGGACATGCCTATTACTTTTGCTTTTGAATGAGATGGACCCCATCAATATGGTCGTCCACCATATTAGGCCTTCTAAAAACCTCTGGTTGTCTTTGTTTTCCTTTACTTCGTCCTTACAATAAACACAAGTTTGAATTCCGTTCTCGGCCATGTATCTTTATAGTTTATAGCTCAAAACACAAGGTTTATATGTGTCTTCTTGTGCCATTTAACCGGGTTTACATCGCGCCATGTTGCCTTCGATGAGTCTTGATCCTATACCTATTGACGAACCCAAAAGTTTTAGCCAGGCTTCCAAACTTCCTCAATGGCAACAAGCTATGCATACAGAATTTTCTGCTCTTATGCGAAATAATACATGGCAACTTATTCCACCACCTCCTAGCTCTAATATTGTTGGTTGTAAGTGGGTTTACATGATCAAATATAAAGTTGATGGCTCCATTGAGCGTTATAAAGCTGGTTTAGTGGCAAAGGGGTTTCATAAAAAAGAAGGCATTGACTATTTTGATACCTTCAGTCCTGTCATCAAACCAACCACCATTCGGCTAGTTCTCTCTATTGCTCTCACTAAAAGTTGGACCTTGCATTAACTTGATATTAATAATGAATTTTTAAATGGTGAAAATAATAATGATTAATGGTCCGACTTGCTGAAATTAATGCTTTACTGCAATAATAGGGATATTGATGTGCACATAATTTGCCAGCTCCAATTAGCTGAGGCAGGGTTATGATTTAAAGTTTATGAGTTTTGAATTTGTTATTGAACCCATAGCTCGTCTTAGTTACTGGGTTCACAATTAAATATTTATACATATTTTATTGAATTTTCTAATACAAATACAAGATTTAAGCAAAAGCTATCAGGTTCGTTCGAATTCATAGCTAATGCTCTCCCTCCGCTCCTGCTACTAAAAGTAGTGGCAGAATGATAAGTAATCCTTTATATTTAATCAGAGATTTTTACTTCGGGTCCTGAATATGAAATGACCTTTATTAGAGAACGTTTTACCTTCCCAATATGAAACTTTCCGTCATGAATCCGATTTCAATCGGGCCTCAATGCCGTCACTGTGCGAGAAACTAAAAAATGTTGACAGCCAAGAGTAAAGAACTAAAGCCAATTCAATTGATAAAGCATCCTCATTAATAACGGCTAGGAGTTGGGTTTGGCAGCAACTAAGTATTTGAATCCATAATGTCTTTATTCAGTGCATTAAAATCTTATCAATTCACTGGTTGACTTTTTCATATAGCTTCTTAATTGTTCTGTCGCCGTATGGTTCAAGGACTAAATAAAAATCTCATCTCCCTATCTAGATTGGAAATCGTCAAATTTGTTAGTAGGGTAAAATTGAGATAATACATAATTATCTATTGGAATTGTATCTAATTGTCAGATACACCATTTTATTTTGTGGGGTTCTATAATCCCTTGTATTTGTTCTAAGGTATAATAAATATATCCTTTTGAGCTGGTGTGGCATTTTTAGTATTATGCATGCAATCAAAGCGCGTCATTTTTTTCCTTTTGATTTTTTCTTTTTCATTTGCACCCATTTTCAAGTTATTTCTTCTCCATTTTCAGTTTTCTTTCTTCTTCATCTTTCTTTGTTCTTCGTAGATGGCAAGACTTCCATGAGGCCTTGTTCGAGCTCAATGTCAAGTCATTGTTCAGTATCCTTAATTATGAAAAGGATTGAAGATGAAGAACCAAAATTAGTTCTTGAGCTTTGAAGATCCGACACGGGTGATTTGAATCCTCAAAGTTAAAAAAAAATTGGCTATTCAAACCTTATGGGAGTTGAAACTTGAAGCTAAATTTCGAGATTACATTAATTTGAAGGTCTGAAACTTAAAGAAAAGAAATCTGCCATTGGAGGAATTTTGAAGCTCAAAACTGAAGCCATCTGCCATCTTTCTTTGATGGTGATGGCTTTTGTAAAGCTTTTTTAGAAATATGGATAAATTACTCAAAAAATGATACATAAAACTACGTGTAAATCTGGGGAAAAATTGAGTCTAAGCAATTTGCAATGGTAAAATTCGTACGTTTGAAAATATAGAAAGTATTGTTTTTGGTTGTAAAATTGATATTAGAGGAGGATGATCCTGTCAAGGGCGCTGAAGCTATTGTTGATGACATGTCATTATACGTAGTTTAACATCGTCGCATACTTCAAATACAGAAAAGCAGTAGAAAATTATTCTAAATTTCAAGGCACTTTCAAAATATATTCACTACAAATTATAGCAACAGGTACAAACTTAGCATAATTGATGGACAAGTTGTCCAAAATTATTCAACTATATATGTGGTTATAACATATAATAGTAGGCAGAGGCAGATTCAGGTTTTGATGACTACGGGTGTCATTATTTTTAATATGAACCTACCATTAGCGAAGAAGATTGAATTAGGTGTACATTCTGCCGGTTCAACCCGTTTTGAATTAGTTCGGTTCGGTTCGATCCAATCCATTTTGAAATAATTCAATCAGCTTACTAGATTTTTAGTGCATAGATAAATATGCGATCACCAAAACAAGTATTCAATTCGATCTAATTCTCTCAAATACAAATTTTATTTATTACGATTAAAAAGCATAAATAAAATTTAAGTTAGCAAATACACCTAATCAACCTACATATAGCTAGATAGTATTACGTTTATTGATACCATCATTAAAAAAAATGAAAATCAAGAAAAATATAATATTAGATGACTAAAAAAATGATTAAAATCACATTCAAATAAAATTTGAAGATCTAGAATGAAAAAAAGAAAGCAAATATATAATTCTAAATAAATAATAATAATGACGTTGTACAAAGAGAGAGGAAATACAAAAATGAATAAAATAGAAGGAATTAAAAAGAGGAGCAACTACAAAAATGAAGAAAATAGAATGAATTAAAAAAGAGGAGCAACTACAAAAAGAAGAAAATAGAAGGAATTAGAAAAGAGGATCAATTGGACTACAAGGAGAAATAAGACCAAGCTTGGTACTAGGTGAGATTCAATCTTGGGTTACGCGTGTGAGAATTTGGCTACTCGACCGTGGCACCCAGAGTCATTTTGTGACCTTCGGGTGTCACCCGCTTATCTCATATTTTTCGGTAAAATACCAGTACATAAAATTTTATACGAGCGTCCGGGTGCCGTATCATCTTTAAGTCCCTATATAGATCCGTCCCTGATAGTAGGTATCATGTTGCAACTTGGATCAGAACTACAATTAGAGACGAATCTAGAGTGTTAGAGGTTGAGTTCAATTAAACTCATCATTTTTAGTATAGATCATAAAATACAATGTGGATAATTCAAAGTTTTGAGTTTAAATCCTGAATATATAAGATAAACATTTAAAGGTTAAGTTAGTAGCGGATCCAGAGTATAACCTAGGAGTTCATAGGAACCCAATATTTTTTGCTTAGATTCTGTATACATATTAAAAATTGACTAAATATCTATAAATATTTGACAATAAATTCAATTATTGTTATATATTAATTTGAGACTGCGATAGAAATCCATAAACTTCAAATTTTAGATCTGCCTCTGCTATGTGATAGCAAAACTTTCTGAGGCTGCACTCCCAAAATGTTCACATAAGAGAGCAAGCATATAGTCCCCTAGTTATGGGTACGGGCGGAGATAAGATTTCCACGGGTGTAAAGGAGAAAAAGTTAAGAAATTAAAAGAGATTACAGTCAATGGAAATTGAACCAACCACCTCACAAAGATTTTAAATCACCTTAACTATTGAGCTATGCTTTTAGGCTTTGTCAAGAAAATTCAAAATATAATATATAGAGACACAAAATAAATTTTGACTAATATATCCAACATAATTTTCAAGCAAAGAGGATTTGGGTGAACCCCTGCCGGCCCTAATCCGCCCCTAGTTATGGCGACGTCTTGTGCTAATTAAGCATGGTGCACTTTCACTAACTAATTATATGGTAGCGGCAATTAGACGTAGCAAATACCAGCTTTCTTTTAAAATGACGTCCTGTCAAAGATGTCTTATATTGATATCTCAAGATGTCCAATTATATTGATTTCTCTTGTTTTTTGCTTAATAACATCTCTTATAACTATGAAAATGTCTTGTAATAAAATACTGCATCGTACTCTAGTGAAGTTGCAATGTGATATTTCTAATGATAGTTTTGTAGTAAAGCACATATCTTACTCTAATCAAGTTGCAATATTACCTTTCTAATGATAATTTACAAAAAAAGAAAAAGAAAAAGTGCTAGATGTATCGCGTTCAATACCAACATTCTTATAAACCATAGGCTGTGCTATAAAACCTTTTAATGGTACATACATTAAGGATTCTTAATAGAACTTGGTTGCTAGTACATCTAGGAGTTTTAAACTGGCTCAATGCTGCTCCATTTCCTATGAAATATTCCAAAATCTTCTTAAAAGTATCTCTCTCCACAATGCAAAGTTCCAATGGTCCAATTGAATTTGTTTTTCTTGATACAACATATCCATGATCCACAAAAGAAGCATCCATTTCCCTACAACATTCTCCTAAAACTTTTTCTTCAACTTCTCCTTTGATTTCCCAATAGATCACATAATGGCCTGGTCTTTTTGTTACATTTGCATGACTTGTGAAATCAACTAGCTCAGCTCCTGATTTACTTAGGATCTGTGAACCTCTCTCCACCACTAACTGGAGGTCTTTCTCGGTGTTTTTATCGATGTTTACTGTCAGTATTAACTTTCTCCTGCATATGAAGTTGAGTCTAGGGGTCTTCCTATAAAAACCGGCCACTTCTACTACATCCCCTAGTCTATACCGATAAAGACCTGCAAATAGCAGTTTAATTAGTTAAAAATAAAAGAATTTAATTTATATACGCTAACAATTGAAATAAGTTTTACAAAATCAATGTATTTTAATATGTAGTGAAAAGTTATCTACAATATTTTTTTTTTACTAATTTCATTTATCGTGAACGGTTACATATAATTATTTTTTCGATGACCCAATAAAAGTTCTACCACTCTAGTAATCTATAGAAATTAAAAACTCGAAAGGTAAACACTGCAAGTAGACAAAAGAAGAAAAATATTAACGAACTTCTAACACAAAATATGCCACCTAACTAAGATATTTCATTGTAAAGTCTAAACTTAATTTGGGAGAGCATGACTCTTAATATGGATGCCATGGTTCCCAAGATATTTGGTATCCAATCTAGAGAAGAAAAAAGAAAAAAGGAATTTCTCTTAGCAGAATATACTTCCAATTTCCTTTTTCTTTTTTATAAAATAAACGATTTTGCAGTGTGAAAAGGACTAGATAATCCCTTGTCTTGGAATTGCAGACACTCCATGTTTATATTTAACTGGATGATAGGCTTGCTGTCGAAATTCAGTACAAATAATTGATGCATAGTGCTTGATGTAGTCTAGTTTATTACGAATAGAGGCGGAGTCACGATTTGAAGTTTATGAGTTCTAAATTTATCCTTGAACCCAGAAGTTATTTTAGTTATTGGGTTCGCTATATATGTTTAATGAATTTTTTAACATAAAAAATTACTGGGTTCGTTCGAACCCATAACTATGCCCTAGCTCCACCCTTGGTTATAAAAGATTTTTTGTCTATTAGGTCGCTTGAAATATTATTACAGATAAATATCCTTGATAAGATAAATAAGTAACCTAGCTAGAAACTAAAGTAGATAGTAACCACTACAACATGTTAAACTAAGTTAAAATATTTATGTTTTGTAACTTAAATCCTATATTATTAAAAATAAAATTTTGACGGAATAAAAAAGATTTATTATTTAAAAAATGTGTCTGCAATAAATTCCTAAGTGGGCACTTAACAAAAGGCAGGTAAGCATAGAGATATTTTCATGACATTGACATGGAAAAAGGAGCACTATAAAATTTGAGTTATTTTATTACCTGTAAAAGTGGTGAGGACAATCTCATACTGTTGTCGAATCTTGACTTGAGATAAGGGAACAGGCTCATCTTCTATAAAGTCATCAGTGGCTAGATTGGTTTCTTGGCTATTATTGTAATTTTGTGACTTGGTTCTATGCAGTGGTATGAACTCAAAGTAAGCAAAAGTGGGTATTACTGCAAAAGTAACTTTCTCTGGTGGATATGAAGGTTCCACATTCACGCCAATCCAACTCTCTGTGGACCCATAATCAGCACTTACCAAAGGCAACTCCCCAGCATAATGCCTCAGTTTTGTTAAATATGGTTGCATTGAGCCAGTCATTATTGAGTAAACATATTTAGCATTTGGCCATAATCTTGGAATTATGCTAAACCAATCTTCCTTTTCTACTTCCTCACAAATTGATTCAATTCTTGAAGCCAACTCTGGATTTGGCAAAGTGATACCTGTTGAAGACATAATCAAGTGATTAAAAACATACACTTCAACATGTTATCAGAACAGATAGAGGTATGGAGTCCACGTCTCACTGCCACTCGTTTATTGAAAAGAATTTTTACCCCACAAGTGAGGTCTGGGAAGGATAAAGTATACGCAGACCTTACCCCTACCTTTTGATGGTAGAGAGGTTGTTATCGAAAGACCCTCCGCTCAAGAGAAGTGAAAATGAAGGGATAAACAAACAGTAGCAACAACAAGGTACTAAGAATATAATGAAGAAATTAAAAACTATGTTGCTCGAACTATTGAAGGATCCGACACATATCCAGTGTCATTTTTGGAGGACCCAAAACAACATAGATTAAAAGTGTATTCTTTCTAACAGTTTAAGCTTACCTAAGACGGCTTTTCGGACTTTGGCTATGTTGATTCTTGAGCTAAGAGTGCCTTCCCTAATATCATGACATAATTCCTTCCACAGCTCTTCAAATGATCTGAATGCTTGAACAATGCTATATGCAAAAGTTGAGGTCACAAATTCCACTTCCTCAGAAAAATACAAGCCAAGAAGTAGGTGACAATATGTAGATTGTTTATAATCTCCACTTGAAATGACTTCCTCAGGACTGCAAGTAAAAGACTTTGTGTCTTGCTGTTTAATCTTGAATTCCTTACTAGCATAATAGTGAGTTGTGGCTGTTCCTGCGATTAATCCCCCTTTTGTTTTATATTGTTTGCTGCCGTATATGAATTCAAGAACTTTTCCTCCTCCTCTTATTGAATAAATCCTGTTTATTACCCCCACCATGCAAAAAGAGGAAATTTGTAAGATTTACAGATTCTAATGAAAATACACAAAAATAGAGAGAGGCAGCCCGGTGTATGTTCACGTAGGGTCCCGAGAAGAGCCGCATCCAAGGGGTGTAATGTAGGCAGCCTACACGGATGCAAACATCAGTGGCTTGATTCCACGGCTCGGACTCGTGACTTATAGGTCACACGAAAATAACTTAACCGTTGCTTCCAGGCTCCTCTTCTACACCAATATAGAGAAACTTTGAATATTTTCAAGATTTCAGCCATACCTTGATCTGTAAGCTGCTGCTAACTTGAAAATTTGGAGAGTAGTTTGGGAGCTATGGTGAGTAAATGGCAAAAACTTTTGTCTTCCCTCTGTGGTGCCAGAACTAAATGCAACAAAATAAGAAAACATTAGCAACAATAACTACACCTCAATTTTATACAAGTTAGGTCGGATGCATAAATTATCACTCACTATGTCGTTCCATTTAAGCTTATCTCAATCCAATAGTATTATATAAAAATAAAAAAAAATAAAAAATAAAAAAAGAAGAATGAAACATCATTAAGAAAAATTTAAAACTAGCTAGCTTAATCATTTGTTCTATTGCAAAAACTAATAATTTGTCTCCCTTGTTTAAATCTACCATGAAATAAATATCTCTTGCAACAGATTATATTTTCCATATAAACTATTTTATTGCCAAAAAGGTGCTTCTTAACTGCGACTTCAATAAGAAAGAAAGAGTAAAACAAATATTTAACTTCTATTCATGGAAAGAAAGCTTCAAGATTTAAACTCGACGGATTCAACCTTAAAAATTCTTAATACTGAACTCGCTGCACTTTCGGAATTATGAGTTAAAAACTTAACATTTGTAAAATTTTTGTATTTTTTCATGTGTAAATATATGCTCCGTGTCGAAGCATCAAATAAGTAACGGTACATCGATATCTGCCTCTGCATACACTGACAGTGCAAAAGAATCTCACAGTGTCAAAATTAGAGAAAAATGTAGCTCAAGAATACAAGAACTCCACCTTAAGGACAGAGTTGTGATTGGTTCTTGAGTGATAAGAGGAGCTGTTTCACCATCAGCAATTTTCTGAATATAAGGCTCAAAATCTGCATGAGAAGCAAGAGGGACCAAAGTGGCAAAGACTGATTCCAATGCATTTTCATTCATAATATCTTCAAGTCTAATATTTCCAAGCCATTTCTTGAGATATTCAACACCATAGTTGAGTTCAAGAATCCGGCAAAGCGTCTGCCGCTGAACAGCGGCAACGTTCTCGGCGGTTTCTTCGAACCAACTGATTATTTGGGTGTCGCCATTGCCATTGTAAGTGGCCTCTGTATGTTCCATTTGCTAAGGCTAAGAGTGTAGCCAACAGCAAATATATAAAGTGTTGGCTTAGTTGGTAAGGTGGCCATTCATTTTGTTTTGTCCTGAAATATTTACTCCTCATTTGGAATTGTAAGGCTCAAGTTAGTTAGGAGCCAACATAAGATGTAAATGATGAGTCTAGTAGGGTCCAATCAAATTGTTATAATATCAAGTTAAGCCTTTATTTTATTCCATTTTATATAACACCTGTTCTTTTTTATGCACAAACCATAACGATGATATATACCCTGTATAATCCCACAAGTAGGATTTGGGGAGAGTAGTGTGTACACATAGTCATAGACCTTACCGCTACCTTATGAAAGTGAAGAAGTTGTTTTCGATAGACCCTCGGCACTTGTTCTTTGTTACGTATGTTCAGAGGGAGGGAAAAAAAATGATATTTTGATATTTAGAATTTTTTTTTAAAAATCATTAATTTTATCTTAATGATATACTCTTATAGCTATTGACAATGTCATGGCATATTTAATATTAAAAGTTTTAGGAATTTTAGATATATGTGCCAAATGTCTTTCTTTATTTTTTAAATGTTTATTAGTAATTTTCATATACATATTCATATTTAGTGTCGAAATACAAAATTCAGTAGAACTGTAAAGCTAATAATCTACATATGCTACCATGGGCGGATCTACATTATAAGTTATGGATGCTTGAGCACCCATTACTTATGGAACCAAACAATATCATTATAAAAAATAAAAAATTTATGCAAATATATTAAGCACCCAATCTCAGTAGCAATTTTGAGATGAAAATTAGTGAAGCAACCATATTTAAAATATTTGGATCCGTCACACTCCGCTGCTGAACACGTTTTTATCATGGACGAGTTAGACAGATAAAATAGTTTTGGATTGAGGTTAACGTTAAAAGTAAATTAGCCAATTTTTCTTTCTCCTCCCCTATATTGAACGAGGAGAAATAGCCAGAAGCCCACTTGGATAATGAAATATCCATCTTTTTACATCTACAGAATTGTCATTTTATCACATTTGTTCAAGAAAGTGCTCTTTCACACTCTTAATACCCAAAGTTCAAAAAGAATGTGTACAATGCTTCTTTATACACCACACAATGTCTGTCATATTAAGAATAAAATATATTTTCTTGTTTTGGGAAATTGATGGAGATAAATAGGGTAGGGACCAAAAACCATCACTTTGACAGGAACTATTCCTCTTTATTTCTATTTTCTAATGTAAATTTCCCATTTGTGAATGAGTAAGAATGGTTAGAGGAAGTCATTATTCATGAAATATATTTTTGAAAAATATTTTAAATGTTTGATTGGTGAATAAAACTTTTTCGAAAAATATGTATATATATTTGAGATTAAAACACTAGCAAATCGAAGTTTCAGGGAGTGTTTTGTTGGAAAAATAATTTGGGAGAGCAAGACAACAAAACACTCAAACACTCACAACTCACTTTAAGAATGGAGAAGAAATGATGTTTTTCATTTAACTTGACTTACTCCAAATGGCTAGAATACATGGGTATTTATAGGATTCTTCCTACATGTATCTAGCTTAATCTCCATGTAAACACATTAACTAAATTCACATTAGTCTACACTAGTTCATACATCTCATAATGAAGTTCACATTAGTCTACACTAGTTCATACATCTCATAATAAGTTCACATTAGTCTACACTAGTTCATACATCTCATAATAGTTCATACATCTCATAATACTAGTTAAATGTGAACTAATGGAAACAAGTTTAATATACTATTATAATTTTAACATCCCCCCTTAAACTTGTTTCATCACTCCAAGCGCCATCCTTAGCTTTTGAAAAACTTCAATCTTCAATGGCTTGGTGAAAATATCCGCAATTTGATCTTGCGACTTCATATGCTCAAGCTCCACAACTTTATTAGATATGCAATCTCTAATAAAGTGATACCTTGTATCTATATGCTTGCTCCTTTCATGAAATACATGATTTTTGGCTAACTCGATAGCCGACTTGTTGTCAACAAAAATCTTTGTGGCATCCTTTTGTGGTTGGTGAAGTTCCTCCAACAAACTTCTTAACCAAATTGCATGACAAACACATGAGCAAGCTGCAACATACTCCGCCTCACAAGTTGACAAAGTAACAATTGGTTGTTTCTTAGAATTCCATGTAAATGCAGAATTTCAAAGAAAGAAAACAAACCCAGTAGTACTTTTACGATCATCAATATCACCAGCCCAATCACTATAACAATATCCCACAAACTTAGAATCTTTAGAAGATGAATAAATAATTCCATAATCAAGCGAATCTTTGATGTACCGAAGTATTTTTTTTGCTACCTTTAAATGGGAGGTAGTAGGAGCTTCCATAAAGCGGCTCACAAGTCCAATACCATAAAGAATATCCGGCCTTGTACATGTCAAGTACCTCAAGCTTCCAACAAGACTCTTGAAAAATGTGGGATTTACATTTTCCCCATCTCCATGCTTGGATATTTTAACTCCACATTCAACGGGGTACTCACGGGATTGCAATTATCCATTTCGAACTTCTTGAGAATTTCCTTTGCATATTCTCCTTGAAAAATAAAATTCCCATCCTTCCTTTGTTGCACTTGAATGCCAAGATAGTAAGACATTAAGCCAATGTCCGTCATCTTAAATTCTCTAGCCATTGCTTCCTTGAATTCTTCAAACATCTTAGGATTATTTCCTGTAAAAATCAAGTCATCTACATACAAGCAAACAAGTAGAATGTCACCATTTTTAGCAATTTTTACATAAAGTGCATGTTCATGTAGACATTTTGAAAAACCATTTGCTTGAAAATATTTATCAATTCTACTATTCCTAGCCCGCGGAGCTTGCTTCAACCCATATAAAGCCTTTTTCAATTTCAAGACTTTATTTTCTTGTCCTTCAACCTTATAGCCCAAAGGTTGATCAATGTAGACTTCTTCCTCCAATACGCCATTCAAAAAGGCTGACTTCACATCCATTTGATGGATTTTCCATTGATTTTGGGCGGCCAAGGCAATGACAAAGCGAATTGTTTCCAAACGAGCAACCGGTGCAAATACCTCTTCATAGTCAATACCGGCTTTTTGCTTGTATCCTTTAGCTACCAATCTTGCTTTGTACCTTTCTACTTCACCCTTGGAATTCTTCTTTAGCTTGTACACCCATTTGACTCTAATGGTGCTTTTGCCTTTTGGAAGTGTGACCAACTCCCATGTTTCATTCTTTTTTATTGCCTTGATTTCTTCATCCATGGCATATCTCCATTTGGAATTTTGGAATGCATCCTCAAAGCTCATATGCTCACTATCCACCAATAAACAAAAGTGAGTAAAATCATATAAATCATTTCTTACCACTTCCGTGTTTTCATACAAGTCACGGAGACTTCTACTCTTGTGAGGTGCTTCACTTGAACTTGAACTTGATTCCTCCACTTCTTGATTTTGTGGTGGAGGTGTTGATAGTGGTGAGATAGGTTACTCCACATCTTCTTCATCATCATCAAATAATGGACTAAAAGAGTAATCTTGCCCTTTAGTCTTCCAATCCCAAGCACTATCTTCATCAAACTCAACATCTCTACTCAAAGTGACCTTGCCATTTTTGGGGTTATACAATTTATAACCTTTAGAATTTTGATCATAACCAATAAAAACATACCTCTCACTTTTGTCATCGAGCTTGGTCCTCTTTTCATCATGTATATGTGCATATGCAATGCTTCCAAAAACTCGCAAGTGAGAAACGTTTGGCTTGAAACCACTCCATGCCTCTTGAGGTGTTTTTCCATGAACACGTTTTGTGTGGCAACGATTTAGTAAGTATACCGCACAAGCAACAGCTTCAGCCCAAAATTCCTTTGGCATATTTTTGCTCTTCAACATACTCCTCACCATGTTAAGAATGGTCCGGTTCTTTCTTTCCACGACGCCATTTTGTTGTGGTGATCTTGGCACGGTTAAAAAATGGCGAACTCTATTTTTCTCACGAAAAACTTTGAATTCATTTGAAGTGAATTCTCCACCATTGTCCGACCGAAGTGACTTAATTTGATAGCCACTCTGTTTCTCCATCATCCTCTTGAATTTTTTAAAGGTTTCAAACACCTCTGATTTTGCCTTCAAAAAATAAACCCAAGTTTTTGTAGAAAAATAATCAATGAAAAGTAAAAAATAATTACTTTTACCAAGTAAAGATGGCTTGATGGTCCGCAAACATCCATGTGAATTAACTCCAAAGGGCATCTTGCTCTTGTCAAAGACTCTTTAGGAAAGCTTTTTCTAGCTTGCTTTCCAAAGATACATCCTTCCCAAAGTTGGTTGGGATGATTAATGCTTTGCAATCCATCACCATGCTTTCTTTATTCATCAACCTTAAGCTATCAAAATTCAAGTGACCAAATCTCATATGCCAAAGCCGAGAGGAGTCTTTGGCACATGAAAGTAAGCATCTTGGAGCATCATTTTGAAGATTTAAAATGAACATTTTATTATTAACCATAGGAACTTTAGCTAATAATCTTCCTTTTTCATCTCTCATAAACAACTTTTTATCTTTCAAATGAATGTCATAATTTTCCTCCAAAATTTGTCCCAAACTCAAAATGTTACTTTTCATCTCCGGCACATATAAAACATTAGAAATTAATTGATGACTTCCATCCTTCAAGCGAATTAAAATCGTACCTTTTCCTTTGATTTTAACACGTGAAGAATCTCCAAAAGTGATTGTGCCATGATTCAATTCTTCAAGTTCCACAAATAAATCCTTCTTTACAAAGATATGGCTACTTGCACCGGAATCAAGGTACCATCGGTGCTTCTCGGCACTTTCTTCTCCTTTGCATGCGAGAAGCAAGGTGACATCTTCATCTTCATTTTTGCTCTCCACGAAATTATTTTTCTCTTCAAAGTTATCTTTACATTCCCAAGAAAAATGACCAAATTTATGACAAGTATAACATTTAATATTTGATTTGTCATACCTTCCTTGATTTTGCCTCCATCCTTTCCCTCTTCCACGACCTCTTCTTGAATTAAAGTCTTGGCCTTTATTTTCTCTACTTGAAGGTGGTTGACTACCGCCTCTACCACGACCTCTTCCATTTCCATGGCCTCTTTGTTGCGAGCCACGCCTTTCATCTTTCTCCTTGAAAGAAAATTTTGCTTGCAACGCTTGTTCAACCGATTCTTCTTTCGGTTTCTTCAACTTCTCTTCATGTGCTTGCAAAGAACTCGAAAGCTCGTCTATGGTCATGGTGTCCAAGTCTTTGGACTCTTCAATGGCAACAACAATAAACAAATTTTGAAATTAAGGATCGTAGTATTTTTGCAACGACCCTATCGTCTTTCAACTCTTCACCATATCTTTTCATTTGATTGACAATAGCCAAAACTCTTGAAATATAATCCACAACATATTCATTGTCCTTCATATGCAATGATTCAAACTCTCCTCTTAAGGTTTGGAGGCGAACTTTTTTCACTTTGTCCAAACCTTTAAAAGAAGTTTGAAGAATATCCCATGCTTCCTTGGAGGTTGTTGCATTTGCAACCTTCTCGAACATCTTGTCATCCAAACCTTGATGGATGAGAGTGAGTGCCTTTTGATCCTTCTTATTGTGGCAGCGACATCTTCTGCTTCATCAACACCGGACTCTACCGGTTCCCAAACATCATAGGCACCAAGCAAGGCCTTCATTCTAATACACCAATTTCCATAGTTCTCTTTTATAAGCATAGGAACTTGGAATGGTGTTCCGTTAGAATTCGTCATCTTTTCTCCAAGTTTGTTGTCTTCAACCACACCGACTTTGATACCAAATGTTGGAAAAATAATTTGGGAGAGCAAGACAACAAAACACTCAAACACTCACAACTCACTTCAAGAATGGAGAAGAAATGATGTTTTTCATTTAACTTGACTTACTCCAAATGGCTAGAATACATGGGTATTTATAGGATTCTTCCTACATGTATCTAACCTAATCTCCATGTAAACACATTAACTAAATTCACATTAGTCTACACTAGTTCATACATCTCATAATGAAGTTCACATTAGTCTACACTAGTTCATACATCTCATAATGAAGTTCACATTAGTCTACACTAGTTCATACATTTCATAATAAGTTCACATTAGTCTACACTAGTTCATATATCTCATACTAATATGAACTAATCTAAACATATTTAATATAAATGTGAACTAATGGAAACAAGTTTAATATACTATTATAATTTTAACATGTTTTGACTAAATTTTTGAATACTAAAGACTAGTAATAATGTTTATTTGACTAAAGTAATATGAAGTTTAAAGATTAGACAGTTGGAACGAAAACGACTTTCGCCCATGGTAACATAAGTTATTTTCATCCATTTAATGTCTGTCAATCAAACACCAAAAAAAATGACTTTCTACTGAAAAATATTTATATTTTTGAACACCACAGCCGATTTATTTGATGAATCGTCCATCATTATCCATAAATAAAAATTGAAACATTACAGAATCAAAGTCATATTTATTTTTATCTATGTAAAATTCAACTAGCATCCTGAGTTGAATTCATAATCTGGTGAGTGGATTGTACTTGCAGCTGATGAATCATGTGGGACTTAAAACTGTTATGCTGTTCTAAATAATCAATTAACAATATCCTCTACATGTCTCTCCAACATAGGTTAGTGAGCCGAGGCGGAGCAACTGAATTCGGTCCAACCCGTATTTGAAATTTTACCTCCACTCATATTAGTGAGGGGAGATTAATCCTCATTTGTCGGCAAGCGGAGAATATAAACTGGCACCCAATATTTACATCTAACTATAATAACTTATTATGATTATCTGATATATGAGAATGTCTTTTATTTAAGCATGTTTAACTGATAAAACTAAATATACAAATTTCATGTCATGCATTTTTTAGAGTGCAAGCACCTATATGTGGGATAGCAATAAGACTGAGTGTTCACATTAGGGACCATGCAATTACTCTTTGCTAAAGCACTGGTTTTAGAATCGCTGGCCTCAACTGTAGCATTTACTGGCATACTCTATCACGCCCATGCCCCACTCCCCTCTGTTATAGGGCAGCCCGGGTGTGCACTCCGACATTCATGCAGGGTCTAGGAAAGGGCCGCACCCTGAGGGATATGATGTGAACAGCCTATTGTAAGACAAGCATTAGTGACTAATTCCACGACTCGAATGTGTGACCTATAAGTGGGTCGCATAAAAGAATTCATGTCATTTCCCAGTAAATTCTCATATATACGACCCACCATATTTTTGTCACACATACCCCGTCACCCTGTACGCAAAGAGGGAGAAGAAGAAACAACTCCATAAAGATCTTCAAGTAGCTAATAAATTGTTCCAGAAAGTTTTGCAAGTGGCCTAAAAATTAATTTCAGGAGGTCCACAATCCAGAACAAATGCACATTTTAAGGCAGAGTAATCAACTAAACACTGTTCCATATCACAAAGAACCAAAGAGATAAGATAAGAGATACCAAAAAGTATTGTATACTAAAGGAAGGAATCGCCCCATATATTACAACAACAACAACAACAACAACAACAACATATCCAGTGTGTTCCCACAAGTGCGGTCTTGAGAGGGTAGAGATGTTGTTTCTGGAAGACCGTCGACTCAATAAAGCAAAATCACAATAGTTATAACAAAAACTATGGAAAGCGAAATAGTAACAATAGCCAGAAAAAATAAAGAAGAAAGCAAAGAAAACATCAGGTAATAATATCAATCTAAAAAAAGAAAAAATCTCCCCATATATGGTACAGTATATTTGGAGGTAACACTATTAATATTATCATGCAACAAGATTCCAATGCCCCAGCAGAATCTAAAAAGATATATATGCCTTTTCAAGATATATGGTTTAGCTTCCTCACACTTCCGGAAATTTAGATACCATATCTTTCATTTTGTGATCCTAATACAAAGTTAAATTCACAAAGCAAATAAAGGATAGCATCTTCCTTGAGAACGACATGTATCTGCATAACAAAATTATACAGATCATGATCAGTGGCTACTCCATGTTCCAATATAACACAAACCTTTACAGACACTTGAAATGAACAGATTTTTTTTGACAACAAGGACTTTTAAGGCCATTAAACATATGAAAATTTTAAAGTTAAGCTAAAAGATAGATAGCAGACCAGAACTCTTACCATTAGTACCTTCAAGATTGTCTTTGGGATCAAGGGATCAATCAATCAACTATCTCGCAAATTACCAAATAGTCTTTGACGCATGCGTCAAAAAAGAAATTCTGCATGTTTTGGCTAGATGAATATGAATGGACAAGCAATACAGGCATGTGCCAACAAACATCGCAGATAGTGGTTATGATACCAATGGTTCAACAAGTGGTAGCAGAGAAGAGGTCTGTTAGACTATATACAGTAGAGTACATATATTTATGTATATTAGAATATATGTTAATATTTTCTGTTATTGTATATTAGATAATCATGGAATTTATATTTAGCTCTCCATGATTTTAGGTAACTAGCTCGTAGTTTAGTGGCTTAAATTAAGGCAACAATCTTGTATATATGATTGATGATTCTATGAGAAACACACGGGGAAAAACATTTCTTTCATGGTATCAGACTAGGTCTCCTCTCTCAAACCTTATTTTCTTCATCTCTTCCACATTCCCTTATTCTCCTCCATGGCTGACGTTACCAAGCTTCATCCCGCAACCACTGTCGCCAATATCAAGACTTGTGTTCCGGTCATTCTTGATTACGATGGAACACAATACAATAATTGGTCAACGTTATTTCAACTTCATTGTCGGGCATACTTGGTAATTGATCACATTATGCCCGTTGATCCTAAAGCTTCATCTTCTTCCTCGGCAGTCACCAAAGACGCTATTGACCCGGCTTTGTGGCAGCGTCTAGACGATATAGTTCGTCAATGGATCTATGGTACGATATCCAACGACCTCCTTAACACCATTATCAATCCAGATGATAAGGCGGTCGATGCTTGGAATCGTTTGGTGAATTTTTTTCAAAACAATAAGTCGCTAGGGCTCTTCAATTGGACGCTCAATTCACCAATACAAAATTGGAACAATTTAATGGCGTCAAATCCTATTGCACTCGACTTAAGGTTTTGGCTGATAGTTTACGCAACGTAGGAGACAAAGTGTCGGACAATCGAATGGCTCTTCAGCTTCTCAAGGGTCTCTCTGAAGAATATAAGCCATTTCGTTCTTCTGTGCAACACATTCATCCTCTCCCTTCGTTCGAGACGCTACGATTAATGTTAGAGCTTGAGGACCAGGGCAATGATGATGGTTCTCTTGCTCATCGTTCTAGTTCAGACACGACTCTTGTGGCTGAAATTGGTGGTAATGCTGCTTCCAATGGGGACGCTAACAATCGCAACAACCGCAACAAAGGTGGGAAATACAACCGCAACACTCGCAACAATGGCAGCCGCAACAATAACAATCGAAATAACACAGGCAGCAACACTAGTGGTCGCAACCAGACATCTCAGACTCACGCTCAGCAGCCTCGTTCTACTGCAGCAGCTCATCATGGACAGTGGTTCTTTCCACCTTGGGCTTCCTGGGGGCCTCAACCATGGGCCACACCTCCTTGCCCTTACCCAACCTCGGGCTGGCAGTTTCGCCCTCCTCCTCAACGGCAACGGCCTTCTCAACAAGGCATTCTTGGTGCTCGTCCTCATCAAGCATATTACACTGCCTCACCTCCTAGCACGGGTTATGCTCCAACTGATATCAATCAAGCAATTCATACTCTCACATTGCAACCACCGGATGACAATTTCGATATGGACACAGGAGCTACGTCACACATGACCCACTCGCATGGTAATCTCTCGTCTTATTTTCATTTGAGCAAAGATAAAAACAATGCAATTGTAGTTGGTAATGGTAGTATGATTCCAATTTTTGGATATGGTCTCACTTCCCTACCCCATACTTCACCATCATTATCTCTTAAAAATGTTCTCCATGCTCCTCATATCATTAAAAACCTTGTTTTAGTTCGAAAATTCACTACCGATAATTCAGGTTCTGTTGAGTTTGATCCCTTTGGTTTTTGTGTGAAGGACTTGCAAACGGGGACACAATTAATGAGGTGTGAGAGCTCGGGCAATCTTTATCCACTCACAAATTTACGAGCCAATTCGTCTTCATTTCCTTCGATTTTTGCAGCCATTTCTCCTAGTATTTGGCACTCTCGTCTGGGTCACCCGGGAGATGCCGTTTTCTCTTCTTTACGTAGTAGTAATTTAATTGAATGCAATAAGGCTCGAAAAACTGCTTGTCATTCTTGTCCTTTGGGAAAATTATTGAAATTACCTTTCTATGATTCTCTTTCTACTACTACTTTGCCTTTTGATATTGTTCATAGTGATTTATGGACTTCTCCTGTTGTCAGTCATGCCGGCCATCGATATTATGTTCTTTTTCTTGATAACTATAGTAATTTCCTATGGACTTTTCCGATTTCTCGTAAATCTCACGTCTACTCTTTGTTTCTATCTATTCGAACATATGTCAAAACTCAGTTTGAACGTGATATTAAATAATTTCAATGTGATAATGGTCGTGAATTTGATAATGGTCCATTCCATAAATTTTCTGAACAACATGGCATGTCTTTCCGTTTTTCTTGTCCAAACACATCTCCACAAAACGGAAAAGCTTAGCGAAAAATAAAGTCTATCAATAATATTGTGCGTACTCTTTTAGCTCATGCTTCCATGCCACCAATTTTTTGGCACCATGCCTTAGAGATGGCCACCTATCTCTTAAATATCTTGCCTTCAAAATTATTAGGATACAAATCTCCTACTCAAATTTTGTATCAAAAGACTCCTACTTATTCTCATCTCCGAGTTTTTGGGTGTCTATGTTTTCCCCTTTTCCCATCTACAAACATTAATAAGCTACAATCTCGATCAACTCCATGTGTATTCCTAGGTTACCCGTCTAATCATCGTGGATACAAGTGCTATGATCCTTCCTCTCGTAAAATAATTGTAGCTAGACATGTTTGGTTTGATGAGTCTAATTTCCCATTTTCTAAAATCCATACTCCATCATCATCGTCATATGATTTTTTGGACTATGATGTTTCCCCCTTGCATTTTCATTATTTACATAATAATGCATCAAATTCTACTCCAACAAAGCAGCCTTATACTCTGACCCAGCCCCCACATGAGTCCTCCTTCCATTCTCCATCTTCCTTGCCTACTAATTCGGCCCAGCCGACTAGTGGAGATCCATCCACTACTCCACCTTTTGTGCGCATACATCAGTCAATTCCACAAGGTGATTGTGGCTCACCTCCTTCTTCCACAACTCCATTACGGAACTCCATGCCTATACAAAACTCATCCAGTCCATCCTCTACTAGTGGACCCTATAGACCTCCTCACTTACGGTCTCCTACACCTACCTCGACTCCTCCAATTCCTTCGTCACCACCTCACCGTATGACTACCCGTAGTCAACACGGTATCTTTAAGCCAAATCCCAAATTTCGTAACCATGCATTAAGTGCTACAACTCACACTATCTCCCCTCTCCCAAGAAACCCGAAGTGTGCACTAGATGATGCAAATTGAAAAGATGCTATGCAAGATGAATATAATGCTCTTATTGAAAATAAGACTTGGGATTTAGTCTCGCGTCCTTCTAATGTGAATATTATTCGCTCTTTGTGGATTTTTCGGCATAAAAAGAAATCTGACGGTACTTTTGAGAGGCATAAAGCCCGTCTTGTAGGTGATGGGAAATCTCAGCAAGATGGTATTGATTGTGATGAAACTTTCAGTCCGGTTGTCAAACCGGCGACTATCAGGGTAGTTCTCAGTATTGCATTGTCTAAAAATTGGCCAATTCATCAGTTAGATGTCAAGAATGCTTTCTTGCATGGCAATTTAAATGAGACTGTCTACATGTACCAACCTTTCAAGTTTAAAGACCCTACACGTCCTGATCATGTTTGTCTGCTCCGAAAATCTCTTTATAGTTTGAAGCAGGCACCTCAGGCTTGGTATCAACGTTTTGCTGATTTTGTCTCATCCATTGGTTTTGTTCACAGCAAATCTGACAATTCTCTTTTCATCTATTGTCATGGTTCTGACATTACTTACATTTTGTTGTATGTGGATGATATTATTCTCACTGCCTCTTCAGATACTCTTCAGCGATCAATTATGTCAAATCTTAGCTCGAAATTTGCTATAAAGGATCTTGGACTTTTGAGCTATTTTTAGGTGTTGCAGTTTCCAGGGACAACAATGGTCTTTTTCTGTCACAGAGAAAATATGCCGAAGAAATTCTAGAACGGGCAGGCATGTCAAATTGTAAACCGTGTACCACTCCTGTTGATACAAAAGGCAAACTCGGGTCAAGTTCCGGGATTGCTTATGATGACCCTTCTAAATATCGCCAACTGGCCGGTGCTCTTCAGTACTTGACTTTCACTCTACCTGACATTTCTTATGCCGTCCAACAGGTCTGTTTATTCATGCATGATCCGAAAGTCAAGCACATGGACGCTTTGAAGCGTATTCTCCGGTATGTACAAGGTACGATTGATTTTGGTATTCATTTGTATACATCTTCTATCAACTCTCTCTTGTCATACACGGATGCCGACTGGGGGGGTTGTCCGGATACCCGTCGCTCCACTTCTGGATACTGTGTCTTTCTTGGGGACAATTCGGTTTCTTGGTCATCCAAACGCCAACCCACCTTATCTAAATCCAGTGCTGAAGCTGAATACAGGGGTGTTGCAAATGTTGTCTCCGAATCATGTTGGATTCGAAATTTATTACTTGAGTTGCTATATCCTGTTTCAAAGGCGACTTTAGTTTATTGTGATAATGTGAGTGCCATATATCTTTCGGGTAATCCTGTCCAACATCAGCGCACTAAGCACATTGAGATGGACATTCATTTTGTTCGTGAAAAGGTTCAACGTAGAGAGGACCGGGTACTTCATGTTCCGTCTCGTTATCAAATAGCTGACATTTTCACAAAAGGTCTTCCGCGCGTTCTCTTTGAAGATTTTTAGGGACAGTCTAAGCGTTCGTAGACCTCACGTTTCGACTGCGGGGGTGAGTTAGACTGTATATAGTAGAGTACATATATTTATGTACATTAGAATATATGTTAATATTTTCTGTTATTGTATATTAGATAATCATGGAAAATATATATTTAGCTCTCCATGATTTTAGGTAACTAGCTCCTAGTTTAGTGGCTTAAATTAAGACAATAATCTTGTATATATGATTGATGATTCTATGAGAAACACATTGGGAAAAACATTTCTTTCAAAGTCGAATACTGGTTCAGGACAGGTTGAGATCTAGCTGCAACCAATTTGATGGTAAAGAAGATTTTTAATCGAAGTACCACTCAATGTGAAAGATAAATTTTCAATCATATTCAACATTAGAACATGCGGATTGGTTCCATTACAGTGACTGCAGTTGCTTACACGTTTAATTGAAAAGCAGCTCCGCTGAGCTTTTCCAAACACAAAGATGACAGAGCACAATGTCTCTTTGATACTCATCCCATTTACTTCAACTTAACATACAGCAATGATACAAGGACTCCTGTAGGCATTTTGTTTTTCATTCACACTATCACGCTGCTATTTCTGTATGACTGTCTCCCTTGGTTGATTCACAAGACTGATGGTGGCATTGGTCAAGTACTCCGCATAGGTGCTCCAAGGGTCCATTTCATTCCAAAAAGACAATGTGATTGTACTTGTTATATACGGGAAACGCCGGCTGAAAATATTAGTTACATCTGCTGCTAACATTCTAGCTCCCACTTACCTATCTTCAACAACAATAAACCCAGTGTAATCCCACATAGTGGTGTTTGGGAAGAGTAGAGTGTATGCAGAACTTATCCCTACCTTGTGAAGGTAGAGAGGCTGTTTCCGATATATCCCCAACTCAACCCACTTACCTATCTCCATATGACTTAATTCTTCTTGTTCCATGTCCATGCATATAAAGAAGCAAATTCCAAATTCTAGGCCATCCGTTCTGGGGATGCTCCTGCATTTAGTACTGAGTGCATTGAGAACAAGTGATTATTGCCATAAAGCCCCCATACTGATTGGTGTTGGCACATGTAGATTCTAACATATAAGCAAGATTTAAATTCACAAAAGCATGGTTTGGCAAAGGAAGACAAAATATAGCAACAAAAACATGAGTATCAAAGTCCAACTAATTATATATTTAGAAAAGGGCCAGAATTGACCCTGAACTATAGTTTCAGGGTTAAAAATATCCTCTGTCACCTATTGGGTTATTGGTTTCCCTAACGTTTTTTCTCTTGCCCTTACATGCCACTCCCACTAACGGCTGATAATTTTTAAAAAAAATTAATGACTAATTATGTGGCAATTTCTCATTGGCTTATTTTGAAACAAGGGACCCCATTACATATACGAACCTGCTGAATCTTACCCGCCAAAAAAACCACCCACTCCGACCCACAAACTAATAACCTAAATTAAAAACGGATTTCACTTTATTTCTTAGCCATCATTCTTCTCTCCTCTTTGCAGACCAAATTCCCAATCTCCCACCTCTCAAATTGAATTCTCAAATTCCTCAAAAATAGAAGATTCTGACATTATAGAGGACTCCGGCCTAATATTGTTGAATTTCATAATCAATTTGAGAGGTGGGAGATAGGGAATTTGGTCCGCAAAGAGGAGAGAAGAATGATGGCTAAGAAATAAAGTGAAATCCATTTTTAATTTAGGTTATTAGTTTGTGGGTCGGAGCGGGTGGTTTTTTTGGGGCGGGTAAGGTTCAGCAGGTTCGAATATGTAATGGGTCACTTGTTTCAAAATAAGCCAATGAGAAATTGCCACGTAATTAATATCACTCCATCAACCTAAGCTTTGGTGGACCGAGTTACCAAGACTAGTGATGGTTGGAGGTAATAGGTACAAATGTGCAATAGTCGAGATGCGCCACAAGCTGGGCTGGACACTACTGTTACTTAACAAAAAAAGAAGAATGAAACCAAAAGTGAACTGATGAACAGTGAAGAACAGGTGAATCTGCCTTATTACAGAGAATTAAAGCCAGAGACTATGAATAAGAAGATAAGATAGACTTAGCTTGCAAAATATTTGTAAATGTATTTATTAACTTCAACCTTGTTCGATCTGAAGTAATTAACTAATGCATACACACTTCAGCCTTTTATGTCAGAAGTCATTGACTGCTTACACATAAAATATCATACTTTTGCTTTTTGAAACTATATTATACTTATATAATTTTTTCTTTGTTATTACCTTTTAGGTGTTCAATCTTGATTCAATGTTGTTTAGAATAAATAATGAGGGAATGAAATTCATCGCGGACTTAAAGAAAAGAACTTCTGACTGCTTGCAATTGCAACTTGATGAATTGCCATGTGAACACACAATTGCTGCTATCATGAATAGAAATTTGCAGAAATCCAATTTCTACTCAAAATGGTATTCAAGGGAAACATGGTTGAAAACATATGAACGGCATGTCACTACTATGGGATATCAAAATTCAAGGGATATACCGCAAAATGTAAAATCTCAAAACCTCCCAATGTAGACATTCTACAAGGAAGAAGAGGTATATCCATGCGACTGAAGTCTACCAAATGCAATCATTGTAAGCAAACTGGGGATAATAGAACAAATTGTTTGTCTTCTCCGCCGCCTCATCCATATTCCAAGAAACACGCTGAAAAATACTCTAACATTCAATAATCCCTAAAAAATTTGTTTACTTCTAAAGGAAGATAGATATTTTGAATTTAAACTTTCATTAATATATGTGAAATGTGATTATTTTCGCAGAAAGAAAAAATAAGCTCTTACATTGAAATTTTGCTCATTTATTTATTGTTTGAAGTGGAAACTACTCATTTTTGTTCACTTACAAGTTTGGTTGTATAAGTAATAAACAAAATTACTAAACTTCAGCGACAGCATTCTAAAAGTACGCAAACTTCAGGGGAAAAAACTGTAAGTGAAACACACACACACACATATATATAAATGAAATACTACAGACTTTTGTGGCATGGAGTATTCATATACATAAAATAATGCTTTAGACGAATAAGTCTGAAGCGGTATAAACCAAATATTAAAGGTAAGCTTGCAACTCAAAAAAAATATTACAGGCCATTATAGCCCAAAGTATTCATATTAGTAAAGTAAAGCTTCAGACTGATTAGTCTTAAGTGGAATATATGGCTATAAACGGATAGTGGTTCCAAAAAACTTCAGCCAATAAAGTTTGAGTCTTCAAAGCTATGGAAGATAACTTCAGGCTAAAGAGGTTGAAGTTTCAAACCTATATATGCTAATCATGCCTTGTTTAAGGCATGAAGTTATAGGCTGACAGGTAGTATATTACATGCTAAAAATGAGTATGCATGCTTCAAGAAATTCAATAAGATTGCACAAAACAAAACACGATTTTAATTTATTACACATTACACAAAAACATCATGCAAAGAGAAAGGCATAAAACATTAACAAAATTACACAAGAACAACATAAAAAAGGGATTAAAAACCTAAGCATCACCCCCGTCATCTGCTGATTCAGAACAGTACTCATCAATTTCTCTATATATCTCATTATCATCCGAATCAGATATAATAATAGGATACTCAGGCAAAAGATCACAAGTTCCATAAGATCACACTTCAACTTATTGAATTTATTATGCAACTGACTTTGTTCAAATTTTTACTATGTCCATAAGATAAGGAGACTCTTCAAAGTATGTCTCATCTTAGCATACTCTGCTCCCACTACTCCATAAGATTAACCACTGGTACTTAACAATGCCAACTCCTTACAAGATCATCCATTGTCACTTTCCTACTTCTGCTAGCATCAGACATTTTGTCTGTAAAAGATAAAATGCTATGGAAGAGTATAAATTTAAAGGAAAAAAAATATTCTCTCCGTGTCAAAAAAGTTTGTCTTAGTTTGACTTGGCACAATTTTTAATAAAGAAGAAATAACTTTTGAGATATGTTGTCTTAAATAAGCCATAACTTTTGTGTGGCTGTAAAACTTTTGAAGCTTGTGGTCTGAAACTTGTCCTAGCATTTGCGTGGCTATAAATACTTCTTATTAAAGAAATATTGAAAGGTGCCAATCTTTTAAATAGAGGGATTAGAAGACTAGATGAGTCTGAAATTTGAAGAAAAGAGGTTTTTAATATAGCCATAGTTTGCACCTAATCAACTGAAAACCTTCATTTACGCTCTACAAAAATAACTTTTCAGGTCTTTTTACTATTTGATGGTCAAACAAATTAAATGTAACAAGATAAAATAGGTGCTAAAAGACAAAAGATAGGTGGTAGCTGGTGCATTACAAAAATATATATATATAATCATCAAAACCACTGCAAATTGAATGCAAAAGATAAATCTAAAGTCTTCACATACAATGAAATGTAACTTCCGGCTAATAAGTCCATAGTGTTTCTATACTAAAATATAACTTCAGGCTGAATAGGTCCAAAATCTTTGATACTCGTGCAATATAACTTCATGCCGAAAGGGTTCCAAAGTCTTTGATAGAATGCAAGACTGCTCCCACTACTCCATAAGATTAACCATTAGTACTTAACAATGCCAACTCCTTACAAGATCATCCATTGTCACTTTCCTACTTCTACTAGCATCAGACATTTTGTCTTTAAAAGATAAAATGCTATGGAAGAGTATAAATTAAAAGGAAAAAAAATACTCTCTCCGTGTCAAAAAAGTTTATCTTAGTTTGACTTGGCACAATTTTTAATAAAGAAGGAACAACTTTTGAGATATGTGATCTTAAATAAGCCATAACTTTTGTGTGGCTGTAAAACTTTTGAAGCTTGTGGTCTGAAACTTGTCCTAGCATTTGCGTGGCTATAAATGCTTCTTATTAAAGAAATATTGAAAGGTGGCAATCTTTTAAATAGAGAGATTAGAAGACTAGATGAGTCTGAAATTTGAAGAAAAGAGGTTTTTAATATAGCCATAGTTTGCACCTAATCAACTGAAAACCTTCATTTACTCTGCAAAAATAACTTTTCAGGTCTGTTTACTATTTGATGGTCAAACAAATTAAATGTAACAAGATAAAATAGGTGCTAAAAGACAAAAGATAGGTGGTAGCTGGTGCATTACAATAAAAAATATATATATATAATCATCAAAACCACTGCAAATTGAATGCAAAAGATAAATCTAAAGTCTTCACATACAATGGAATGTAACTTCCGGCTAATAAGTCCATAGTGTTTCTATACTAAAATATAACTTCAGGCTGAATAGGTCCAAAATCTTTGATACTCTTGCAATATAACTTCATGCCGAAAAGGTTCCGAAGTCTTTGATAGAATGCAAGACAACTTTAGACAAAAGAAAAGATTAATCAACTTAAACACAAACTAATTCAGGCTAAAATAAGGATGAAGTTTAGGGAATGCAGTACTATACTTCAGACTGAATCATGCTGAAGTTTAGGAAATGCAGTACAAACTTCAACATGCATAAGTTTGAAGTTTAGCAAATACAGTACAAAACTTTAACATACATAATTCTGAAGTTTTAGGAAATGCAGTATAAAACTTCAGCATGCATAAGTCTGAAGTTTAGCAAAATACAGTACGAAACTTCAGACTGCATAAGGCTAACAAAACCAATTCAAAATCAAATATAATCACATACATCATCCCCAAGATCAGAGTTAATGTCTACAAGTTCATTAAAGAATGACTTTGGAATGTCAATTCCAGCTAAACTGAATGGCTTGGAATCATATTCCCCTGCATCCATCTTCAACCAATCTGTGAAACTTTGCACCAATCCTTTATCTTGCTTGACATAATGGAAGGGACATCTTAGTGTAGTCTTTTCAATCTTGCCCCCTTACCCTTTGTGTAGGGCAAATAAGGAGATTTCAACCAAACACTAGCTATGCGATTCCTTTTCCCTACTTTAGCTGCTTTTCCTTCTGCTTGCTGCTCGACCTCGACTAACTGTCGTGGTTCGGCAGGAGCTGCAAAACCCACAGCCATAAGAAAAGATCTTTCTCAAACTCCTTATTGTTTATAATCTTCTTGTCTCACTTCACCAACAACAAGCAGCAGCAGAATTGCCTTCTGAAATAGTCTCTTGTATACTACCAAGTGAAAATGAATATAAACTGAAGTTGGGATATAACTATTGTCAAGCAAAACTTGATAGCTTCTTTCTCTTAGGATTTGGAAGGAGTTGCGATCAATCGGATGAGATCTTAAAAACAAGGAAAATATATACATAAATACAACTGTTACAAAAATACATTCGTCAAAACGACGTGTAATCGCATTGCAGAAAATAACTGCCTGGTTTAAGTGTTATGATGCAGATGGCCTTTGCATACTGATGGATCCGCTTGCATTCCCCTCAGATATCACTACATCTTCATGCAAAAAAAAATAATAAATAAATAAATAAATAATTCTGACTAAAATTTGAAAATACTACAAAGCAACTTCACACATGTCTGTGAGCCAACAGGCTATTCTAAGCTTGCCAATTTCTTTTTCGGCTGCCTGAAGTCTTTCTGAATAATTAGGAAAAAACGCAAAAAAAAAAAAAGAAAAGATGTATGTAAATTTCAAACTGAAAATAAAAACTTGGATCAAATGTAATAAGTTCGCGATGTGTAGAACACCTTGACGTTTGCCTTTCTCTATGCTAGCCGGACTGCATACGTTTCTCTATCTCAGCAGCTTCATTCAATGGTGCAGCATCGCCGGGGAGCTTTGGAGTATTTTGCAAAAGGATTTTTCAACTCGAGCTTTATGCAACAGTGTAACATCGTTGGGGTGTTTTTGACTCTTATGAATTGAGGCACTATTGTTTTCGACTTCCACTGAATATTGATAGAGAAGAAATCAATGACTCAAAACTTATCGGTAATCATATATAATAAGATAGAATACATTTATACCTGTAGTGATAACTTCCTGTGTGTTTCCACCTAAAATTCCTTGACAGACAGCTAATGCTTCCAAAACAAATTGCAATACGAGTAGACATCTGCATTCAGTGCATGTTCTTTAGTACCAACAGCTTCATCATCTGCATCTTTCTTGATTCTAACATTCTCGGTTAATAACTATTCATCACATCCTGCATTTTTGCTCAATCTATCAACACTAGAACTTGCTCTTCACCTTGCACTTTGCTTTTTAACCTCCGTCATTACCCTCTAGTATAAAAATAAAAACAATACAACGATTTTAGACTAAATACGCATGTAGTTAAGTAAATAAAGTACAAAACATGTTGCAGTTAAGCAAAACAACATGAAAAAATTCATATTAAATTGGCCTGTTAGCAAATACAATACACAACTTCAGCTCTAACAATACTGAAGTTCAGCAAATACAGAACAAAAACTCCAGGTAATGAAAGTTAAAGAAGACTATGATTCAAACAATGTTAAACAAAAAACTTCAAACTAAAAACAAAAATTGTGGGTACGAGGTGATTCTCCAATTAAAGGAGTTGAATTCATTTCTTTTGACCGACTTTGACTACATGGTGATTCTCTAATTAAATCTCGGTGATTGATGTATAAGCGAGAAATGATCAAACAATGAACCAACTTTATATTAAAATTGTAATTCTCCATAGGCAAGATATATCGAAATGTACCGTTACTCAGCTCCTAGAGTACGTAAAGCTCCTTCAACGCCCGTTGTAATGCCTACAAAACCAAGGGACAGATATGTGAGTTTGGAAATTGGTTTAATGCCCCTGCTTACCGGAAAGGGAACCATGATTTGAAGGGTTTAATTACAACTTTCTCGACTCATGCACAAGGGAGAAGCTGAGTAACGGTACATTTCGGTATATCATAGCTATGGAGAATTACAATTATAATATGAAGTTGGTTCACTATTTGATTATTTCTCGCTTATATACCAATTATCAAGATTCAATTAGTTTCCAGTTTTTTGGCTGTGAAGTAGCGTTTAACCTTGAAGACTTTCACATTATGAGTGATTTGAGGATCACGTCACATAATGTTGAAAAACCAATTAAACAAGATTGTAAGATTCTGAAGCGCTATCTTGGGAAGTCTAAGGGTGTAACGTTAAAGGACATTTGAGATTACATGTTAAAGAATGAATATAAAAAGAATGATGTGAATTTCAAACATGTATGTGAGAGTGATGAAAATGCAGTGAGGCTTATGGAAATTCTAAATATTGAGTCTATTTTGTTTGGAAGAAAACATGAAGCAACTATGTCAGAATTTCCTATGAGAAGCTGATAACTTCAATAACACATGTTTTGGACAACAAGAACAAATGTAATACATCTGAGTATAGCGTAGGGGTGTTTCCATATCCACTGTGTGATCGGTTCTATGAGCGCTTCTCAGATATTCAGGATAATATTTAAAAGAGGACCAATACAATCATGTCCCTCAAATCCCCAGGATGTTAGGTTAATCAATCTGGGGGGAGCCTAAATATAGCGAAAGTTATACTTCAATAATCATACAGTAAGTTAATATTCTTTTTTTTTTTCTGTAATTTTGTTAATATGTTGATGTATCAGTTTTATTTATTTTTCCTAATATACTTTTCATCTATAAAATAGAAATATCGGATATTTAATGTATTGGAGATAATCCCTACCAAAGAGGAAATGAATTCAATGCCTTTAATTGAACAATTACCATGCAGCCGCAGTCGTTCAAAGGGAATGCATCCAGTGCCTTTAATTGGAGAATCACCACGTAGTCAGAGTCAGTCAAAGGAAATGAATTCAACTCCTTTAATTGGAGAATCACATCGTATCCACACTCGTTCGTAACGTTCTTCAACGGGGTTTGATGATGAATTAGTTAACACAATATGTGATGTAAGTTTTTTTTTTAGTCTGAAGTTCTTTGTTCAGCATTATTTGAACTACATGCTTCTTTCACTTTCATAACCTGAAGTTTTTGTTCTGTATTTGCTGAACTTCAGTATTATTAGAGCTGAAGTTGTGTGCTGTGTTTGTTAAACTACAAGCATGTTTAGTGTGAAGTTTTTCATATTGTTTTGCTTAACTACAACATGTTTTGTTTGAAGTTTTGTACTGTATTTACTTAACTACAGACCTATTTAGTCTGAAATTATTGTATTGTTTCTATTTTTATACTAGAGGGTAACGAGGGAGGTAAAAAGCATGTACACGAAGAAAGGCGCTTGATCGCGAGAGATGTTGTTCAAGAGTTTGGAGAGAAAGAATGATATGTCGTTGTGGAAGATGTTGTAAGAAAAGTCAAGGTAGGCTTATTTATAGAGAAGTTTTTTTGTTCAGCTAATGATATTGTTTATTCAGAATACTCATCGTTAGTATTCTTGTATAAGAATATTTGATTCAAAGCTAGAAAAGTTGTTTGAGAGTGTTGACAAGTCGAAAAGGAAATTTTACGTGGAGACACACAGGAAGTTGTCACTACAAGTACAAATGTGCTCTATCTTATTATATATGATTACCTGTAAGTTTAGAGTCATTGATTTCTTTTCTTTATCAATATGCAGTGGAAGTCGAAAACAGTGGCGCTTCAATTGATAAGAGTCAAAAACTCCCCAATGATGTTGCACTGCATGAAGCTAGAGTCGAAAAAATCCTTTTGCAAAATACTCCAAAGCTCCCCGGCGATGTTATACCATTGAATGAAGCTGAAGCTACTGAGATAGAAAAAGGTATGCAGTCCAATGATAGAACCGGGAAAGGCAAACATTAAGGTATTCTACACATCAGGAACTTATTATATTTGATCCAAGTTTTTATTTCAATTTGAAATTTTATACTTCTTTTCTTTTTTGCCTTTTTTTCATGATTATTCAGAAAGACTTCAAGCAACCGAAAAAGAAATTTGTGAGCTCATTCGGCTATATGAAAAAGGAGAAATGCATCTTTTTACACCCTTTGGCTCATAGACATGTTTGAAGTTGCTTTGTCGTATTTTCAAAATTTAGTCACTATTATTAAATATTTTCTTCCTTTTTTTTTTTGGGTTTTTGCAGGAAGATGAAGTGATATCTGAGGGGAATGCAAGCGGATCTACTAGTATGCAAACACCATTTGCATCACAATACTAAACCAGGTAGTTATTTCCTGCAATGCGATTACGAGGCGTTTTTTGACGAATGTGTGTTTGTAACAGTTGTATTTATGTATATATTTATTTTTTCCAGATCTTATCTGATGGATCACAACTTCTTCCAGATCCTAAGAGAAGGAAACTACCCAGTTCTCCAAAATTTTTGCTTGACAAAAGTGATATCTTCAACTTCAATATATGTTCATTTTCACTAGGTAATATACAAGAGACTATTTCAGAAGGCAATTATGATGATGTTGTTGTTGGTGAAGTGAGACAAGAAGATTATAAACAGCAGGGAATTGGAGAAGGATCTATTCCTATGGCTGTGGATTTTGCATCTCCTGCCGAACCGTGACAGTTAGTTGAGAATGAGAAATAGGAGCAGCAAGCAGAAGGAAACGCAACTAAAATAGGGAAAAGGAATCGTATAGCTAGTATTTGGTTGAAATCTCTTTATGTATTTCCTAAATAAAGGGTAAGGGGACAAGATTGGAAAGCAGGAAAAACTACATGAAGATGTCCCTTCCATTATGTCAAGCAAGATAAAGGATCGGTGCAGAGTTTCACAAAGTGGTTAAAGATGGATGTGGGGGAATATGATTCCAAGCCATTTAGATTAGCTGGAATTGACATTCCAAAGTCACTCTTTAATGAACTTGTAGACACTAACTCTGACTCTTGGGGATCATGTATGTGATTATATTTGTTTTTGAATTGGTTTTGTACTGCATTTTCCTAAAACTTCAGCCTTATGCAGTCTGAAGTTTTGTACTACATTTCCTAAAACTTTGAACTTATGTATGCTGAAGTTTTGTACTGCAATCTGAAGTTTTGTACTGTATTTACTAAACTTCAAACTTGTGCATGCTGAAATTTTGTACTGCATTTCCTAAACTTCATCCTTATTTTAGCCTGAATTAATTTGTGCTTAAGTTGATTAATTTTTTCTATTATGTTGTTGATTTGCAGCATAAAGTAGTGGGTGTATACTTCTTGCAGAAGCAATATTGCTATCACCTTCCAAGTTATCAAGGAGGAAAATATGCGGTAACGAATTTACTTTTTGATTAGTATGTGACGAATTGTACAAAAGAAGAAAATTAGAATAGAGATGGAAAAGAGAATAGATGAGAAAAAAAATGAAGGAGAAAAAGGATAAGAGTAAATCTAAGAGGAAAAGGGCTGTCAAAAAACATGTGATTGAGGAAGCTATGGAATCTAAAGAAGAAGTGGAGATTAAGGAACTACATAAAATTAGCTGGGGAGGAGACCAACTACGTCAGAGGCATTGAACTTTCATGTGGAATCTCATGAGCATCTATGAATAAAAGTCTTCATTCCATTTCGACTTAAGCCAAAAGCTGCCAGTTATCAACGCATTACTTTCTTGGAGTCTTGCATTTTAAACGAAGACTATATAAGTGCACGATTCCTTGAGCGATATGAGAGTGCGTTGGAACATGTCCGAAATTATACTCGGTTGATTCCACACTTGCTCAAATCTTTGGAGTTTGGCAATCAAAATAAAATCTATGGGAAAGATGCTCCAAAGAAATTTCATATTAAGTGGATGAAGACACCCAAACAGTAAAACAGGTATGTGTTTGCCACGTGTTTACTATGGATCTTAAAATTTTATTATTATTTTTTTCGTATTTTAAAGATGCGTTTTTGTTTTAATTGAATCTTCAATTTTTCCATGTGTTTTGTAGTGTTGATTGTGGTATATTCGCTCTTAAATTCCTTGAGCTGTGGTTGAACCAAGATAATATCTTCAAATTTCAACAGACTGATGTTTCTGCATTCAGGAAAAAATTGGCTGCCAATTTTTAGGCTCATGGAAAGTGGAAGGAGGAAAGCGACTATGAAACTCCAGAAAAGCAAGTCGGGCATGACTATGGAAATTACGAAGACACTTTATGAGAATTTCTTTTAACAAAAATGAAATGTAATGAAAAACAAAATACTATGTCAATGTGTTAATGATGTAAATGAAAACAGAACTGGGTTGGAGAAGATAGAGTTTTTGTGAATTATGTGGTGTTTATCATTTAAATTTTGTTGTCTTCGCATTTATTAGTATGAAGTTTAGTCTGAAGTTGTTTGGATTCTATCAAAGACTTTGGTCCTTTTCAGCATGAAGTTATATTGCATTTGTATCAAAGACTTCACACTAATCAATTTGAAGTTAAATTGCATAGTATTCAAAACTATGGACTTATTAATCTAATCTTTAGTCTGAAGTTGTCTTGCATTCTATCAAAGACTTTGGACCCTTTCAGCATGAAGTTATATTGCATTGCATCGAAGACTTTGGACCTATTTAGCCTGAAGTTATATTTTAGTATAGAAAAATTATGGAATTATTAGCTGAAAGTTACATTCCATTGTATTTGAAGACTTCAGACTTATCTTTTGTATTCAGCCTGCAGTAGTTTTGATGGTTATATTTTTCTTTTTTGTAATGCACCAGCCACCACCTATTTTTTGTCTTTTACCACCTACTTTATCTTATTACATTCAATTTGTTTGACCTTCAAATAGTAAACAGACCTGAAAAGTTATTTTTGCATTTATAGAGAGTAAATGAAGGTTTTCAATTAATTAGGTGCAAACTTAGGCTATATTAACAACCTCTTTTCTTGAAATTTCATACTCATCCATAGTTTTCTATCTTTTTTCTTTAAATTTATACTCATCCATAGACTTCTATCTTTTAAAGACAAAATATCTTATGCTAGCGGAAGCAAGAAAATGACGATGGATGATCTTATAAGGAGTTGGCATTGTAAAGTACCAATGGACAAACTTATGGAGAAGTAGGAGCGTATAAAGGCTGATTGGGAAATAATCAGATCAAAGTTTTTTGCTGATGAATCGTTACAGGATAGGGTGAATCATGAACGCAATCGTGTAGGTTATCCACGCCGTTTGACAAGGTTCTGCAGCAGTTTAATTCTTCCAAATTTCCCATAAGGGATGAGTATGTTATGATGGGAAATACTTTGAAGAGTCTCCCTTATCTTATGGACATAGTAAAAATTGAACAAAATCAGTTGCATGATGAATTCAATAAGTTTGAAGTGTGATCTTATGGAACTTTGTGGTCTGTTGCCTGAGTATCATATTATTATATCTGATTCGGGTGATGATGAGATACATAGAGAAATTGATAAGTATTGTTCTGAATCAACGGATGACGGGATGCTGCTTAGGTTTTTTAATCGCTTTTTTATGTTCTTGTGTAATTTTGTTAATGTTTTATGACTTTCTCTTCGTATGGTGTTCTTGTGTAATGTACAATAAAATGAAAATCGTGTTTTGTTTTGTGTAATCTTATTGAATTTTTTGAAGCCTACATACTCATTTTTAACATGTAATATACTACCTGTCAGTCTATAACTTCATGCCTTATAGGGCTGAAGTTAGCATATATAGATTTGAAACTTCAACCTTTTTAGCCTGAAGTTATCTTCTATAGCTTTGAAACTTCAGACTTTATAGGCTGAAGTTTCCTGGAAATACTACCCGTTTATAGCCATATATTCCACTTCAGACTAATCAATCTGATTCCTTCAGTAATATGAATACTTTGGGCTATAATAGTTTGTAACATTTTTTATGAGTTGCAATCTTACCTTTAATATTGGCTTCATACCGCTTCAAACTTATTGGTCTAAGGAATTACTTTATGTATATGAATACTCTAGGCCACAAAGGTTTGTAGTATTTCATTTATTTCATTTATATATATGTGTGTGTTAAAGATATGTATTTCACTTACAGTTTTTCCCGCTGAAATGATTGCGTACTTTTAGAATGTTGTTTCTGAAGTTCAGTAATTTTGTTAATTACTTTTTTGCAATCAAATCTATAAGTGAACAAAAATGAGTAGTTTCCACTTCAAGCAATAAATAAATAAGCAAAATTTCAATCCAAGGCTTATTTTTTAACAATTACATTTCACATGTATCAATCAATCATGAAAGTTTAAATTCAAAATATCTATCTTCATTTAGAAGTAAACAAATTTTTTAGGGATTATTGATGTTGGAGTATTTTTGTGTTTCTTGTAATATGGATGAGGCGGCGGAGAAGACAAGCAATTTGTTCTGTTATGCCTGGTTTCCTTACAACGACTGCATTTGGTAGACTTCAATTGTACTGATTCGGCCGCAGGGATATACCTCTTCTTCTGTCTTCTTCCTTGTAGAATGTCTACATCGGGAGGTTTTGTAATTTGAGATTCTACATTCTGCGGTATATTCCATGAATTTTGATCTCCCACAGTAGTGACATAACATATGAATTGATCATACTTTTGTTTCATCAGGCAATGCATTGTGCCTAAGTATTTTACATGGTGGAGATTCTTTGACCTTTTTCCTTGCCCTTTTTCTTGATTTCTTAGCAGCAGTAGAAGTTTCACCAATTTCCTCAATTGAATCTGTATTGTCTGGATCTTGGTTGTTGCTTATCATTGCAGGAGATAAGAAAACTTTGTTGCATGTGTGTTGGTTGTCTATTTGCATTATTAGTTGTCCTTCCTGCTGGTCCTCAGCAAAGTGGTATGAATTAATTGTAGTGGAAGATCCTTACTATATTCCAGGTTCTGAATCAGCTGTAATTTTAGAAAGTTGTTGCTAGTTGTCTATTTTCATTATTGGTTGTTCTACTTCATGTTGATACTCAGCAAATTGTCTGAATTTATTGTAGGGGCAAGGGATCCTTTGAATGTTCCAGATTCTAAAGCAGCTATATTGTTAGAAAGTCGTATTTCTTCGATGACGAAATGACAATTCTTGAAAACTGAATCGGTTGTTAGCACTGTATACAGGTTCTGAGTTCATCATCTGAAGTTACAAGCATCCCTTTGCTTGTCTTTAGTTTGATGTCAAACCATAATTTTAGTTCATATTTGTTCTCATCAAAATTTGTGACTTCAGTAATTTTGTTCAGGAACGTGTTGAATGATACTTGTTTATTACCTAGAACAAGTTTTGTATCATGATACAAGTACTTGTAATCTAAACTCCATCTCTATCTCCACTGAAAGTAACAACAAGGCAAGTTAATGAATTAGTAAATGAATAAAATATGTAATATCAAAAGGTTTTTCACTTAAGGCTCCCATAGCCTGTAGTTTTCTTTTTCTATGTTTGAAACTACATACTCTTTAGCCTGAAGTTTCTAGTAATGTAATACCAGTCAGCCTATATCATCCTGAAACAACTTCATGCTGTAGTTATCTGAAGTTTAGCATAAATATCTTTGAAGCTTCAGATTTTTTAGGCTGAAGTTTTATGGAAACACTACTCATTTAGGCTGAAGTTTCCTGTCAGCCTATATCAGCCTAAAACAACTTCATGTTGATATAACATGAAGTTTAGCTTATATATCTTTGAAGCTTCACACTTTTTAGGCTCTTTATCAGCCTGAAAAAACTTCATGATATAAGCATGAAGTTTAGCTTATGTAGGTTTAAAGCACACTTTTTAGGCTAAGTTTTCTGGAAAACACTACCCAGTTATTTTTTAAATTTTCACAGTCTGAAGTTATCTTTATATATACCTGAAGTTCGCTTTCTATATCTTTGAAGCTTCAGATTTTTTAGGCTGAAGTTTTCTGGAAACAATAAGATTCCGACAATTTCAATGTATTAAATGTGAAGTTTTCAAAAAAAATTTGAAGATCTCTAATTGAAGACAATTAAATATGATTTGTAAATGACTGTAAGTAGCATAAAATTATTACAATTTTCTATAGGCGTGAATTGAAATCAGATTTCATTAAGTTCAACAATTAAAAAGCAGTACGAGTTATGAAAATAATTGCAGAAACATGTATCATGAAGCTCAATTAGTTGCAAAAAGTAATATGAAATCTAAAGTACTTAATGAAAGCTCGATGAATTGCAGAAACACGTGTCGGAAAGATACTCACAATGTAGCTGTAATTTTGAATCCGAAGTTTTTGATGAATTAGTTCAAGTTTTTAGTTTTTCGATGAAGTTGTTGCGATGAAAAACTTGAGAACTTTGACGAGGGATGGTGGAGACCTTTGACGAGGGATGGAGGAGATCTTTGACGAGTGAGGTAGTAGATCACGCGATCAATGCCTTATGCAGGTTTTATACCGTCGCTCAGGGGTATTATTGTCATAATATAACTTATTTTTTACCAACTGGCTACCAGTTCAGTAATTTGTAAAAATAGGGTACATGTTAAAAGGTGGTATAAATATAGGGTATGGCTGCAAATCCCCCAATATTACCTCTTTTATGATAATACAAGATAAGTTGCCTGAGGGTCCCATATTTTAGTTGATTGCAAGAACGGCAGAATCAAGGGTCGAAAGCGTAAGTGTAAGCACAAAGCATATGAGAAGAATCAATGACGGATAGTAACTAATATGAGTGATAATCCCATCCAACAATTTTAGGTGTCTCGGAGTTATCTTAAAAATAAGTTGACACTTAAAGCATCAGAAGGGGTCAGCATCTTTAAGTATATCTCAGGCTTAATCAGAATCGGGGAAAAGGTCGGACTTCAGAGTTTGTGACTTGAGTGTCATTATCCCACCACCCTACATCATACTTCCAGTTTCAACAAAAAAAAAAAAGATAGAGCTAATGCAAGCAAGATGATTTGTCAGATTCTCTTATTAAACAAAAAGATCAATTAACTTTACCTCTTTATTTGCTTGTTAGAACTCCATAAAGTGGCAGATACGCATAGCTTCGCCAAATGGCATGTTCATTGCTTATTTGATCACATCATCGATTTTGCTTTACATTAACCAAACAGGAACATAATAACCATCATTGCATCACCAACACGCTCCCTGCATGTGTCAAAACTAGTTAAGAGAACCTCAGAAAACAAACTTTGTTTTAATATTGGAGCTAAAATCTATTTTGAGATTACTCATCTAAAAGAAAGTTTTATCGTAAGACTATTAATGGGTTTAAATACTGTGCTAGTGTTAAAGGAATCTCAAAAAGAAAAATGCATCTAAAGGGTCCAAGAAGGAGACGCACTAGATCAGTATGGAAAACACAGAGCAGATACAAGCACTCCTTTTCCACTTTCTTTGTCACATTTCGATTGGGTAAAAAAGAGCAGAGTATATAATTGACTTGAAGTACTTCATAGGCAGGAAGGGTAGAAACTCTTCTTCCGAAAAAGAGACAGACCAAAGATAACAGAGGAAGGTATTCGGTTTTATTTTATATTTTGACAGTTGAGCAGAGAATATACTTTTTTTGGCAAAAGAGTAATTAAAAAAACATAGTTTTAAAGAGTATAGCTCATAGCTTTAAAGATTATAAAACTGCAGCTCTTTTAATTAGTTAAGACATAATCTAAGAAAAGCACCAACTCAGCCCAAACTGTACACTGTTAGGCACACACAAAACCCCCAGAACATGCAAAATAACAAGACTCAGATCATCACCAATCTCCACCCAATCAAGTACAGAAGTATACCAAGGATTACTTTTCTACAAATTTGAAGCTTTATAAAAATAGATGTGGATCCCAAATAGATTTTTAGTCTATTTCAGTTAAAAGGTAATGCGTAGTAAGAGAAAATTATCTGCCACGTAGGAATCAATATCAGCTAGGCATGTTTGAAGAACTTAAAATAATTAAGAAAATGTCAAGAGGGACTAACAAAGTGTAAATTTCACGATTAACACAAAAGGCCGACTAAAATAAATGAAAGGTTGAAGGAAAAGTGGCAATGCATGTGTATTAACTTTCTGTAAACTCACTTTCTAATTTTGTAATCAACCATGACAGTAGCATAATAACATTCTTGAATGTCCCAATAGTAATCCCCCGATATCCAGCTTTACCCTCAAGCCTCAGCTTTCCACCAGTACTCGGAACTTTACTCTCCTTTTAATACTACCCTGCCTGTCGTATCCAATGCCAATCTTACTATGCATCAACTTCACCGCCATATCAGCATTCCCTGTCTTTCTCAAGGCATTAATCAAGACAGTACGAACTTTTCCAGGAATTTCTCGACCTCTATCCACAATCCCATCAGCTAATTTGCAAGCCTGTTTTATACGACCTGCCTTGCACAGAACATTAATCATATCTTCAAAAGCTGTCTCAAGGATAACGCCCATTGGTGCCAGCTCATCCAATATCTTACACGCTCTTGCCACCTTCCCAGAAAGACAAAGCCCAGTTGAAAGCGCTCGAAAAGAAGCGGCATTTGGAGTTATACCCTTATCAATCATCATATGCCACAATTTCAATGCCTCTTCATTTTGATGCTCTTTAAACAAGCCGCTGATCAATATTGTATATGTATAAACTGTTTGATCACAACCTTCATCTTCCATTCTCTTAAAAAGCACCAAAGCTTCATCGATTTTCCCATTTTTGGCCAAGGCATCAATAAGCGCATTATAACAATAAGAGTCACGCGTACATCCCTTCTCAGCCATCTCCTCAAAGAGTTCTCTGGCCTCATCAACTCTCCCTGCCTTTCCTAGACCATCAATAAGACTTGAATAAAACGTGGCGTTGATAGCTACATTGTTATTTTGACAGTACTCGAGCCACTGCATTGCCTCGTCCAACCTCCCACTCTTGCATAAACCATTTACAATAACACCAAACGTTACCTCATCTGGTTCAAATCCATCATTCTTCATTCTGTTGAAAAGCCTCATCGCCTCATCCAAGTTTCCAAGTTTCATATATGAATCAATCAAAGCAGTATAAATCGACAGATTAGGTTTAAAACCCTTCTTGATCATATTCTTGAAAACAGTAAACCCTTCCAAAACCTTCCCAGTTTTACAAAACCCTCCAATCACTAACGTATAAGCGTGTTGTGGAATATCCAAGTCCTTTTCCTCCATTTCATGATAAAGTCCCAAACAAGAATCAAAATCTTCCTCCGAATAACATGCTTGCATCAGAGTCATGTACGTAATCTTGTCAGCTTCCACTTTCCTAACCTCCATATCTCTAAATTTCTCCATCGCCTTTTGAAGCTTCCCTGATCTACAATACCCTTTAATCATAGTATTATACGTAACAGTATCCGGATTAACTTTCCCGCTTTCCATAACCTCAAAAACGCGTTCAGCCGATTCAACAAACATGGAATTAACCAATCCATTCATCAAAAAGTTATAGGTATACAAACTAGGCTCAATACCATTTTCTTTCATCCGACGCCACACAAATAACAATTCTTCAACCATCCCAAGTTCTCCAAAACTCCTAATCAAAGAATTAACCGCCCCCACATTCATCAACAAACCACTACCTTTATGCTTAAATTCACTAAACACATGCTTAATTCTATCTAATTCGCGCGAAGCAGATAAAATCTGAATTAAAAACACATAGCATTCAACATTATGAGCATACCCTTTTTGCTTACCAGCCCAATAAAAGAAACGAAAGGCGATATCAGGCTTACCAGCAAGGTCACCTGACTTCAACACATATGCAACAAAACTAGGAGATAATTTGATCAAAAATTTACAACAATAAGCATCTAAATTCTGCTCCATTGAGTATGAATTGTCCAAAAGATTCAAAATTTGTGGGACCCATGGTGATATTTTGAGATCTTTAGGGTCTTTAACTAAATCAGAAAGGTCAATTAATGGATTTACCCATTCTGGAGGTGGGATGTTAAAAGTAGAAAATAACCTTTTGGGTTTTGAAGTGACATTTAAGTAAAGATTTGGTTTTTTTGATTTGGGTACCTGGGAAAGTGGAAAATTTGAATAAAATGGGTCTGAATGACATCGACTTGTTTGGAACTGGGACGTATTTGATTGAGGGATTGGTAGTTTGAAAAATTGGTTTGTGCCATTGGTGAGGGTATTGTTGTTGGATTTGGAAGTTGCAGAAATGGAACAAAGGGGTTTTCTCAGAGTTTTTCTCATCTGGGGTTTTTAGTTCACTGGGTTGAAGTTGAAGATGCAGCTTTTAACAATTTTCGAGGAGGTTCAGTTCAAATGTGTCTTCAGGCTTTTGGCACCTTTTGGCTCTTGTAATGATGCAAAACTTCTGTTTAATCCCTTTTTAACTTAAATTTTGACATGGTTAAGTGTTTAAGTTTTCTATCGATATATATAGAAAATCTTGCAACATGATAACAAACGGTTCTATGGTCTAGCGGTTAGGACATTGGACTCTGAATCCAGTAACCCGAGTTCAATTCTCGGTAGAACCTCTTTCTTTTTTTTTTTTCCTTCAGAAAATTCTATTGCACTATGGAAATAAATTTACATAATATTCGAAGAGTTAATGAGCTTTTTTAGATGTGATATTTTTATATGTTTTTTAATATATTGAATTATTAATTGTTATGACTTATAATACTTTTATGTAGATTTTAAATCGTAAATTTTGTTTTAAAAAATTGAAAATTATATGTCTTTGCAATACATTTTCAAGATATAAAAAATAATCAATCACAAAATAAGAGATTTTTACTAATCAATTGTGGGTACAATTCTGTTTCTTCCTTGATCTTCTCTCCTAATTATCTCCGCGATTCAAGGACTGAAGCGGCATATTTCTCGAATATAGGATGATGGCAGATCTCTTGGGGATGTATTTGATCTCCAGTTTCTTGAACTATTTGATTGTCAGGAAGTATCCGGCCATATTTTTGATCTCTTTGTAAATATCCCAAGAGTTTATGGGATTTTTGAGACGCCTCTTCAAGGGGAATATGTATCCCTTTATAGAGGTGTGAGTTAGGGTTTAGGGTAGACTAAACTCCAAGCAATCCTAATAGACTCCTAGGAATTCAAGAGTCTCGTAGTATCTTGAATTTAGGATTTAGCTTGACCCGTTAAAATTTCGATGTCTACAAATGCCCCTACTTCAAGGTTTGTCGGGGTGTAGGCTTGCCGAAACTTGAAGACGAGACTTGAAGTACTCGACTATCGCAACAAATAATTTTGAAACTTGGAGTTTTCGATTGGCAGGTGGAAGATATGAAGGGCATAATTATCCCACTAAGCGTGCCAGAATTTGTAGACAATAAATTTGCGTCAGTAAAATTTAATCGAGATCGAAAAATATTGCAACAATCGTAGTATATTATTTCAAATAGTTTGAGTGTTACAATATCTATGAATCCTCTTATTCTTCTTTCTAATATTAAATAAATTCAAGGGCCTTTGCGCTTGATCTTGAATCTATATTTGTTGCCACGAACGATGATCTTGAATTCAACTAGCACGAACTTTGATTTAAACTCGTACTCCGTGAATCTTGATTTGTTCTTCTTTCTTGAGCTTGAATTTGATTGCTTGAAGCTTGAAACTATTAGAGAAACTTGCAGCATTTGATCCACGAGCTCTTTGTTACTTCTTGTTATAACTTCTGGTCCCTTTTCTGAGTTATGAAGACCCCTATTTATAGTTGTGGGATGGATGAGTTGTGATATAAATAAACTCTTTTCGACCAATCTGATTGAAGCGTGATAGAGCCGCATTTGATTGGTCGGAATATGTCACTTGCACATGTGGTGCGATTTCATTGGCCTTTTAATTTGACTTGGCATGCCTTGTCATTTTGACACGTGGCAACATATTGGCTCTTCTGTTTGACTTGGTGTGCCACATCATTTGACACGTGGCACTAGGCCTCTAGGAAGATGACATCTTAGGCCTAATGAAGTAAGCTCATCATTTGTAGCCCAATTAAATGGGCTAACCCAATGGATTTGGACTTATTTATTTAATCCATAAATATTGGACTTATATAACTAATCCAATTATATTATCCCAATAAATATTTGAACTAAAATATCTTGAATTTAAAATATAGCCCAAATTATTTGATCTCCAGTTTCTTGAATTATTTGATTGTCAAGAAGTATCCGGCCATATTTTTGATCTCTTTGTAAATATCCCAAGAGTTTATGGGATTTTTGAGACGCCTCTTCAAGGGGAATATGTATCCCTTTATAGAGGTGTGAGTTAGGGTTTAGGGTAGACTAAACTCCAAGCAATCCTAATAGACTCCTAGGAATTCAAGAGTCTCGTAGTATCTTGAATTTAGGATTTAGCTTGACCCGTTAAAATTTCGATGTCTACAAATGCCCCTACTTCAAGGTTTGTCGGGGTGTAGGCTTGCCGAAACTTGAAGACGAGACTTGAAGTACTCGACTATCGCAACAAATAATTTTGAAACTTGGAGTTTTCGATTGGCAGGTGGAAGATATGAAGGGCATAATTATCCCACTAAGCGTGCCAGAATTTGTAGACAATAAATTTGCGTCAGGAAAATTTAATCGAGATCGAAAAATATTGCAACAATTGTAGTATATTATTTCAAATAGTTTGAGTGTTACAATATCTATGAATCCTCTTATTCTTCTTTCTAATATTAAATAAATTCAAGGGCCTTTGCGCTTGATCTTGAATCTATATTTGTTGCCACGAACGATGATCTTGAATTCAACTAGCACGAACTTTGATTTAAACTCGTACTCCGTGAATCTTGATTTGTTCTTCTTTCTTGAGCTTGAATTTGATTGTTTGAAGCTTGAAACTTGTAGAGAAACTTGCAGCATTTGATCCACGAGCTCTTTGTTACTTCTTGTTATAACTTCTGGTCCCTTTTCTGAGTTATGAAGACCCCTATTTATAGTTG